>JABFPM010001832.1:0-18554 GCA_022817325.1 Idris sp. 1 HC-2018
AAAAAAAAAAAAAAAAAAAAAAAAAAAAAAAAAAAAAAAAAAAAATGATCAAGTACATATTGAACAATTTTGCTAGAAGTTAAAAAAATTAAAAAATTATCAATTATAATTTCTTTTTTTTCAAAATAACATGATAATAAAACTTTTTTTTTAACAACTTTTAAGATTTATAAGAAAAGATTCACATGTGATTTTTCTTTATTTTCAAAAAGATTTATAGTTAATGGGAACAAACTACTAAAATTTGAATATATTCGTTTGAACAGCATTAAACAGCATATTTAGAAACATTTTCACAGCAGTGCGTATACAATACTTTTAACAAAGTTCCTGAATCGTGAAACATTTTTTGGATGATTCGTTGATTTTGTTTTGAAAGGGACTTATTTTGTATCTGTTTTTAAACTATATTTGAATTTATTGCAGAATAAGATTTTTTACATTTATTTCTTTCTAAAAATTTTTATATTATTTTATTTATATATTTATTTTTGTAAGACCCCTTTATGTTCTTTTGTGTTATTAACACTTTGATAAACCCTCTCTCCCCTAAAATTGTTCGACTTTTTAGATTTGTTTAATTTAAAATATCGTAGTTGTCACGTCATTTTTAAAATTATTCTTATAAAATTTCTTAATGACATTTGTGAAAGAAATATGTTTTCAAGGGAAAGTTTTTATAATGTCTATCTATCATAGAGTTTGACAGAAAAAATGCTCAAGAAATGGTGTTAACTTTATATAGAAAAGAAGAAGACAAAAAAAAAACAAATTGAGATAATTTATTCCCACAGTTTAATGGTTTACAATTTTCTTTTTATATTACACGTTATAAAAATGTTACTGAGTTTTAATCTTAATTTTACTAATATTGTGACT
Source organism: Idris sp. 1 HC-2018 (assembly GCA_022817325.1). Lineage (NCBI taxonomy): Eukaryota > Metazoa > Arthropoda > Insecta > Hymenoptera > Scelionidae > Idris > Idris sp. 1 HC-2018. The sequence goes on from JABFPM010001832.1 coordinate 880, forward strand.
GAAAACTATTTTTTAATTGAACTTTTCCAATTTTTACTTGAAATTTTTTGACCGTTTGTTTATACAAAATTAGAAATTATATATTTTGCTGAAATGTGTACAGTAAGATATTTCTTATCAATAGAATTTAGAAGCTTGGTGCATTTTCATTGCTTTTCAATTTTAAAGTAAGAAATTTGGAAATTTGACGATAAAATTAAAAATTGTATTCTAACAAATTCTCGAACTTACCTAATAATTGTAATACCGTTATCCCGATGACGAGAATAGTTGCCTTCGATCTATCCATTCTTCAATTGATTTTTCGTCTTTTCTTCACTGGTGGTCGCGTACCAACGCGTACAATTTGATATATTTATCCTCGTACATGCTACAGGTGGATGAAATATTTGTCTGCAGTTGCACTCACACCAGCCCAGAAAAGTTACGGGCTTATTTCACTGAAAATGTACACTTTTGTTGCAAACAAATAAAAAAAAAAAGTACACTCACACACACTTTTTCAGTATAACTTCAACCAACTGCCGCCATTTCGGGCCCGAAAACGTCACCACTTCAGGCCCGCGAGTCACTACGCCGAGAAAATTTCACGCTCTGCCGGAATAGTCATATTTTTTTATCTTTCTCAGGCGTCCTCTTCTGTCTTCGTCCAACTTAAGTCACCGCTCTCTCGTTCGGCTGAGGCGAGTTCCTTACACCGGTATATCGTTTGACCTACTTGTGACGTAAAAATGGCGATCGATTGGAGCCTAAAATTTATATATGTAATTATTTATGACATCTTTTATTCTGAATATTAACATGTACAACAATATTTGACTGGCTATTTTTGTCATTTTCGGGAAAACTAAGTTTTCTAGGCAATTTAAGTAAAAATATGGTTGTTGTAGCCGAAAAACTCGATGTACCCTTCATTAAGACAAAATTTTGGTAATAAAAAAATCTTGAATTAATTATCAGTAGATTACAAAGAATTTTTGGTTGAAAATAATTTATTGATTTATTTATTTATTTTTTGAATATTTAAGTTTTCGTGTTTAATGTAAAAATAACTAGTCCAAAAATGTCTAAGTCTGAGTCAGTTTTTAATCCAAAAATGACCTTAGATAAAAAATTCAAAGCTTTTTTTGTGAAAAATGGCGGAATGAAGCACCAACTTTTAATTAAACTGAAAACTAGAGCTGCAGACGCTTACGTGACGGTCGTTCACTCCGCACTGACCGCAAAGAAGGATCATACATGGTTTCTCCCATTTCTCCCACTTGTTAAACTTGGTCCTACCATATATACAAGTCACAAACGCAGCTACATTCTTCACCGTGCAACATTACTCTCATACGTCTATTTCATTGTTTTAACTTCCCTAACTATGCTGGCATGTTTTATATACAGCTCAAGCTCTTTAATTTTAATTCTCATTAATTTAAAACAAGACTGTGGAAGGTAATGTTACAAAACTTGCTATGGTACCATAAGACATAAAGTATAAGATTTGTGTAAAGAATTATTTTTGTTGAAAACAATTTGCAGGGCTTTTTTTGAGGAAATTTCTGGAAAAAAGAAAGAATTTTCACATACTTTATTCTGCTTTATTAATAAAAATTCCTTACATTCAATAAATTCACGCATTTACAAATGATAATATATATATAAAAAAAAGAAATTCATTCTTCAAAATGTATTATATGTAATTTCAATTCAAAAGAACTGAGTTACAACTTCAGCAACAGAAACTTCATATATTAAATCTTAATGTAAAAAAAACGTAATTTACATATATTCCACATTTTGATATTTGGTTTCTATTATATTGCCAAAAATATTTTAAAACTTGAAATGCTCTTCAGTTACTTTTGCTGATTCATTTCAAAATTACATAATAATGGGTTCAAGAGAAATTGAAAAAATTAGTGAAATTTGTTCTGTAAATTATCTTTTAATATACAACAAAATACATTTCAGGCGAACGTAACTGAAAATCAGTGCAATATTTTTGACAATATATATACTTTTTCGACGAATTTTGGATCATGTTTATAGATAACATAATTTTTATTAATTTATTCAATGTTAGTTAAATAATACACCATTAATGCGACGATGTTTTTTTAAATGCCAAATTCTATCACGAATTTCATTATTTCTTTGAATTAACTGTAGTTAACGTACAGTGAACAGGCGATATTTCTTTTAAAATCCCTATCATCGGCTAATGTAAATAAATTATTAAGACCTAAATTAAATTTTTGGAACAAGATAGAACCTTAATATTAAACTCTTATTTACAACCATGACGTTTTTTTGTACGTATTATCTATAGCCGATAATTGGGACAAAGCCGTAAACTGATACATTCACTTCAGAATACCATTTAAAAGAGTTTTATCTCTTTTTTTCGGTCAAAAGAAATTTCTTTTCATTCAACTATTTTGAACTAGATTTCCAAGTAAATTGAATTTTCAAAAGAAATGCCAATAAATATCGTTATAATTAATGTAATTTTTGATGATATTATGTTCCAATTTTACGGAGAAAAGTGTGGGATCCAGCTGTGAACACGACGGTGTCTTGACAGCTTACACTTTGGAGCAAAAAGAGTAAGCAAAGCCAAGGCAGCCCCCAAAAGTGAAACTCCACAAAGAGCCCCGGCAGTAATATCGTGCAATGGTGTGCCAGCCCTCGGTGCTTTTGCTGCGAGTAACAAAAGCCCTGCACAACTTAAGGCTGACAGTCCTGCAATACTCAGACCTGTCCAAGTTCTACGCAAACTTCGGCAAGCACCTGCCATTGAACAGCAGGCTCCACAACCAATCGCACTATCAAAGTAGTATCTGAAATTATAAAAATTTCATTTTCAGTTAATTCTAAAAAGAAATTAGTAAAGAAGAATAAATTCAGACAACTGTTGCAATAAGATTTAAAAAAAGTATGTTTATGTTACAAAACTTTTTTTTACATATTTTAATGTTTTTTTAAATACTACAAAAATTAATTGTGGGTTCGAGAAAATTTAAATAATGTGCTTAAGATGAGACCTTCTTCCTTGGGTCCAAGATAGATACAGAGCTAGGCCACATGTCAGAGCTCCTACCAGCATCAGCAATAGAGGGGCATTTTTCCTTTCTAGTTTTTCTGTTCCACTCATTAGTGTGATGTTAGCCTCGCTGTTAGGTGGTGACATTGGAGGTACCTTTAAAAAAAAGAAATGCCAGATGTTAGACACGTTACAAATGTAACAACTTGATTGATTTCCTCTGAGAACTTTCTTTCTTTATGACAAAAATAAGTTTCGTAAATCAAAGTTTATTTTTAATATATTAGCTCTTGGGAAAAGAAAATATATATGAAAATTTAAAGAAAATCTTTCAGATCATATATTTGTATAAATGTATATAAGATTTAAAAAATAAAAAAATATCATTTTCAGATGCATTTTATATTATTTAATACATATATGGTTCATATAAGTTTCATTTTTCTTAGAATTACAATATTATCCATATTTTCTTTTAATTTGTAATGTTAAGAAATTTGTGATCAGAAAACATCATATAAAAATGTCAAAATCTTACAACAGCAGTCTTGGCAATAAATGCATTTTCTACATTGAGATAACCATTCCTCTGCTGCTCTGTGGACGACGGAATGATTTGGTACCTCGGTGAATTTGTCATCAAACTCACTGAATCACCACCATTATTCATCTTCGAAAATTTTGAAAGCAATTCTCCCTCGTCAATTGTCGAAGCCATCTCTCCATTGTGCAGGTCCATATACCGAAGTTTTCCATAACTCGTAGTTGATCCACTATCCTGCTGACGAGACGATAAGTCCGCCAGTGGGAGACATCTCCTGGCTGACGATTCTTTGGTCGGGGTTGATGACTGGAAACTAATTGGAGAGAACGCTCTTTGCGGTGTTCCTAAAACAAAAATCCACTCTTAAATTCAAAATCCTAATACTTTGTAATAACTTAGTGTCTATTCGTCTTTACTTGTTGGTGAACCATTAGGTGTGAAGGCTCTTCTTTGGGGTGTTCCCGCGGGAGGTACTGCGTACTGTCTTCGCGGGGATCGTTCCGCTGACCTTGATCTGGGCTTCCTCGGCGTTGTCAAGATCTCATGGAGCTTTTGTGTTGCCAGAACGTTTCGTGGGAGGTCTTGTCCGTTGCGGTCTGGCAGTGCTGGGGGTTCTTCTTGTTGCAAACTCACGTAACGTCCTGCAATAAATGTGTAATCATTTACTTCCACAGCTTATCATCAGAAGACAGAATTAAAGTTCCGTTTAAAATTTGCAACACCTACAGAAAGTTTTTAAATTCTGTCGTACAACATATTTAAGCTTTTCATTTTGTAGAAAAATGTACCCTAAACTCTTCTAGAAGTAATATACAATTTAAAAGCGAAAATCTAACGAACTTGTTAATAATAATATACCTCGAGGAGTATTGATCTGCCTCCTGCTCGGGCTTTCATTTTGCCAGGCCGCATTGTCCTCATTGTACTCCTGATCTCCTGGAACAACGGCATACCTACTGTTTCTGCAGTTTTGCGGCGGCACCCGGTGACCCACGATGACCGGTCTTTTTTGCACAACTCTCTGGCCGGTGACCTCGTACCTCGACGACGACGACCTCTGCAGCTGGCCGGTCTCCTCGTCCTGGATGTACTCGTACCTGGACTTGTTGTTGTAGACCACGCGTTCTTCCTGCACCGGAAGACTCGCGTACCGACGGTGATTGGTCTGGGGCACGTTCGCGTCTTCGACGTAGCAGTAGCGGTGGCCGTTGGCGTCTTCGTAGAGCACGTTCGTGGCTTCTGGTTGGCTCTGGAAGGCCGGGTTGGCCTGACCGTAGCTGGCCACCAGTCTGGGCAACACTTGTTGCTGGGTTATCGTTGGTGGTGGGGGCGGCAACACGTCTTCGGTCTGGTACTGCGGCGGTGGAGGCGGGGGCGGCGGGGTCACCGGCGACGGCGGTGACGATTCGCCGAGCAGATCCGCGTCATGCGCCGAGAGCTCCGATTGAATGCAGAAAGATGGGTTTGTGTAGCAGTGCGACGGAAGTACACTTCTTTGAGCCATTTTTTTACTTCAAACCAGAGTATAGTTTCTAGAAGAAAAAGAAGAAGATTAAAATCCCAATTGGAATCAAAAGTATAACAACATTACTTTTTTAGAAAACAAATTACCTTTTACGAATTAATTATTATAATTTCCAATTGTTCGGCTTATAGAACCTGATTCTGGTAACGCACTTTTGTTATTATCACACCACTAATTATTTATTAGACACTGACACGGTGAATTTAGAATTTTTGCAGTTAAAAATTTTATACTGTCCAATTTTGAACTGATTTTGCATCCTGGTTGAGTTTATCGTTGGTTCACGAGGATAATGAGCATGCTGGTGACAAATGTGACCGGCGTTCTCCGAGACTCCAAGGACATCGTAACCGATCGAACTTGCGGGATAACGTCGCTGCCAAACGAAAAATGATCCTGCACTTTGCACATTTTCACTGGCAGTTTAACATCGGGAGTTTTCTCTCGGCCACTCGCAACGGTTGTTTCAAATCAACTGGCGCGCGCGGCAGTTAGGAGGACGCAGATGTGCAGGGGTCTCGCAGTTGTACTAGGAGGGGTGTCTGTCCTGGCTGCATACGTCTGTTTGTCTTTCATACGGGGTGCCTTGCGTCCGTTAAAATTTCCCCCCTCTCGCTTTTCCACCTCTTTGTTCGGCGATTGGTGCGATTTCAAAAATATTGTAATCGTCGTGACCTCGAGCGAGCAAAACAAGTAACAGGAAGAGGATGTAAGGAAGAGTAAATAATGTCATGTTACGATGCTCCTGCCCTGTTAGACGGATTCTTATAACTGGATAATACATTTTTTAATGGTCTTCAAACAAGTTAACTCTTTATTTTAGTCAATTATATTTTTTGATAAGATAAAAATAAGGGCCGAAGATAAATTTGCTACACTGACAAATTATTTATATCTAAATAAAAGTATAGTAATTATAATTTTGTTTAAACTAATAAGAAATTTTTTATTTAGATTTGTATATCACAGTAATTTTGTAATATGCTATTCTTATCTGACTAATTTCTTTAGATTTTAGCATGATTAAGATAATGTGACCTTTGCGAAAAGTTTAAACAATGAAATGATCGATGATTAAGCATTTAATGTTAGATATCCTTATTTTGTCGAATTCTAAGTTGCACATTCAAATCGTCGTTTGAAAAACCATAGAAACATTCGAGCCAGCTGCCATAACCGTTGACGTTGAGGCACGTGCTCAACTGAATTACAGAAACAGCTGCTCGTTACTTGTGTACGTTGTGTGTTACGCACACACTAATGCTTCGATTAGTCTTTGCTGAGTTGGCTTCTTGGGCTTTGTTCATGCATAACGTGAATTGTTTTTGGCATTCACTGAATCATTTTTTCCTTTTTTCTTCATCTAAGATAAAACATTTCAAATCAAAGTAGATTCAAGGTTCTCCTCCTAAATGTTTTCCTAAATAGTAATTCCAACTTTTTTTCTATATGAATTTATAATTCAAAGCGTTTTTTGTTACAGACTAAGGGGTGACATTAGTTCTAACGACACCACTGGCTGGATACTATAACTTGTAAGCTGGGGAACATGAGTTCGAGTCTTACTGTAACAATTTTTTCAGTGCAAGAAACAATTTTACTATTAACTGGGAATGTAGTATGATAAGAAGTAGCCTTATAATGTGGTTAAATTTATGAATTATTATTATTATTATTATTATTCTTTGGATCATAGCGCAAACTCTCTCATGTAGAACCCATAAAATGTTAAATGTCTATTCCGCAAAACGAGACGTGCTCTACTACTCTCTGTACTCTTTTGGTCGAGGGGGAGTTGTATAAGTTAGTTCTCGTTGGTAATTCCTTTCACTGCAAATACCCTGTGTGGGAGTAACGCGACGAGAGAGAAGTTCACGGCAGAGATTCAAGCAAAACTAGTCCTCGCGATTCTCGCTTCAAATTATCTCGCGCAGTCTTTGTTCGATCGCGGTGACGTTCGATTTCACTGCGATAAAAAAAATTGTTGAAATTACCGCGATTATCGGAAATAGCATTTAAAACATTATTGTGTAAGCTTTATCTTATTATGTTTTTAAGTTAGATTTTAAGACTGCGAAACTATATAATGTTCTGCATTCGCAGTTAATCGTCACACGTCTCCAGATTTACGTAAGTTTCAATTACGTAATGGTCACAACAGCTTAGACCTTCAGTTGTGACGACTGAATTCAGGAGTGCCGTTGAATTTATCTAATGAAAACGTGTCGGCTTTCAGCGCTGCAGCTGTGTTACAAAAATGTGAACTTTTCGTAGAAAAAAAGTCAAATCAAAAACATGGATTTTCATAACAGATTTATGAGTGGCCAAATTTTGTTTGATTAAAATAACAGATTTTCATTTATCAATGGTACGTAAAAGTAGGTGAATTAAATGGCAAAGGTATCTGAAAGTAAACAATAAAACAAGCAATGTATGTTTTTGTAGACTTATATTCTTTGACTATTATATATAAAACAAAGCATTTTAAATATTTTAATCAATATTTTAAAATACTATGTATATAAAATGTATAATTTAAAATTTAAGTCTGTCCAAGTTATAAGAAAACTGACTATAAGAAAAATTACATTTATAAATGTATGAAGTTTGGTCAAAAAACAATTCCAAACTTTTTAAACAAAAAAAATTCTTATCCACAAGGAAAAAATATAAAACAAATTTAAGTTTTCTTTGATTTAATGTACAATTTTCATTATTATTCGAACAGAATAACAGCGTACTTTCAGATTAAAACCTTTTATCAGTTAATGAAGAAAATGTATAAGATTTCCAATTTATTTATTTCTTTCAAATGTAGAGAAGATGAAGAGACCATAAAATTCGACATGCAGCAGCAAAATGGAAGATGTCTATGTTATTAAGGTGAAAACAAAGCCGGCAATTACAACCTTATATCCATCGGAGAGAAGGTATTCTGCGTCGACAGTCGGTGGTTTGTCTTTTGTTCACTTGATCTTCGGGGCTTTGGGTCTTCTTCTGGGAATCATCGGAGATTCGGTGCAAGGCATAATACTGTTTGTCTGTTGTTTGCCACCTCTGGCATCTGGAATTTGGGCCTGGAAGAAATGGTACATAGACAGAAACATCACTATTTTCTTCTACTGCTGCATTTTTTCAGCCACAGTGTCAATTATCTGTTTAATTTCTACATTGTACGATGTTTCAGTTTTCACTCAACAAATTATTATGTTAACAGAACTAGAAAAAAGTAATTACACTCTAGATGCTTTTACTGTTTTAGATCTTAATTTAGAGAATAGTACGACGTTTGAAAATAATAGTACTGTAAATGAAGATGATAATGTCACTGATGAGTATATCAGAGGTCGAATATTGTTGGTGATAAACATTGTCGTGGCATGTTTGATGGAATTTACTTGGTCTCTATTGAGTATCAAGATATCTTTGAAGGGAATGAAAAAAGAATTTTCCGAGGATAGTCAATTAGAAAATAAGAAAGGGAAAATCAAAATGACACCTTCTACGCTGACATCAAGGCCCGATATCATTTTGATGAACAAACACATTTGCTGCAGTGTTCAGAGTTTAGATTCGTTGCAGAGTTTGAATGTTCAAAATGTGTGCCCCAAGTTACCTCTGCCAGAATCAAATAAAGAATTTAAAGAAAGGGTTGATAAATTCCTTAGTAATCAAGTTGATCACAGAAATGTTTCAGATAACACGTGAATTTTAATTTTGTTTCCATTTTTTTAAAAATAAATTTAACCCAATTTTGAAGATTATAGAAATTCAAATTCAGTGTTCCAATGAATGCTTTCCGCGAAAAGAATTGTCATTAAGTCTTTTTTGTGTGTGCCTGTATGTAATTTATAAGATTGTAAAGTTTAGTTCTTACATATTTTTAATTAGATTTTTAAAATTAAGTTGAGTGTTTGAGCGTTGGTGACTTATTCCTAAGATGGATTTACTGTTTTGATATATATTATATTAAAAGGTGCCTTATTTTGAAAAACAATAAATCTACCTGAAATTAGGAAAAAAGTTATCTTCCGAAATACTTTTCAAAAAATAAAAGTTTAACAGTGACATTTTAAATAGGGTTTTATTAATTAAATCCTTGATCCATTATTGTATGATTTAAATTATTGTATTATGCAACAAGGGAGATGAAAATGAATTTTCTAGTTTATGCGAGATTTTTGGCCCGAGTCGAAGGCGAGGGCTTTAAATCCTGCCCAAGCTTGGATTTAATTATTTATTTTTTGTGTTGCATACGATATTTTATGTTTACAGTGAACAGAAAACGTCATTTTTCTAAAGATAATAATGCTGTTTTCTGAAGTGCACCTGACACGTAAAATTGTTTATATACTGTTTTTTAATTGTAAAACTGTTTAATTTTTCACTGGGCTCAATTTTTTTTGTACGTTTGATAGGCCAAGAAACAAGGAAAAAATAGTTTTGAAGGTGTGTCTTGAGTTCCAAAATTTTGATTTTTTTTTATTGCTGCAATGAAATTGTATATAAAATTGCTTTTGATAACATATTCAAAGATGTCACCTTTTACATTTCTGAAGGCAACCACTATTTTTGGTCTATTTTAGAGCTCAACAAAATATGAAAAAATGCCCCAAAGATGTCCTCTCAATCAGAAAATGTTCAATTTTTTTTACGGCTAAAGAAAAATTATCTGTAGAATTGCTCATTTACTGTTGTTAGTTATCAGAACTTTTTATTGGTTAGTTTATCAGTACTTTTTATGAACTCTCTCTTTTTATGAGTCTCTGTATATTTTCTTCTTACATCTAGTATAATAAATACATTTGCAAATAAGTTTTTATATATGTCATAGGCATTTAGAAGAATCATGCAGTTAGCTAACTGCCGGATCAGTTTCAGGCCATTAGTAGAATGACCTGGTTGCATAGATGTCGATTTTATTATTTTTTTCTTTCATATAACTGTTCTTATATATTTATATTTGTGTATAATAATAAGAATTTAAATTTAAAATTTAATTATTTAAAATGTCTGAGAGTGTTGACAAAGTTAATTTTGGTTATAAATGTTCTTACCAAATAGGGACCACAGATGGTATAATTGAAGTATGATTTCCGAAAACAGACCTTAGTGAATCAGACGCACACTTTTTATATAAGGATATGGTACTTAAAGATATTTCATTCAGCTTAAGAGAAGTTGCTGCAAAACAGTCTTTGATAGGAGGTCAGGGTTACACAAAATGTAATTGTAAATCTGCCGCTAATCAATGTAGAACCAAACATTGCCAATGCTTCAAGTCTAGTATTTTGTGTAACTCATGATGTTATTTCAGCGGGGCTTGCTGTAATAAATGATTGACCTGAATTTGTAATGAATCCCTACGCAGTTAGCTAATTGCCTAAAATTTTCAAACAAAATTGAAGAAAAAATAATAAAATCAATGATAATTCTTCTAACTGCCGGCTGTTAGCTGACTGCTTGATTCTTCTAAATAAAAAAATTGAAAGGTAGAAACATATGATAATACAGTTAAATGGCCTGCTAAAATGACAAATTAGTGGATTTAACAGTCCGAGTTAAATTTCATTATGTTCTAGATCTCAAATAATAATTTTAAAATCTCAAATGCTAGTGTACTTAAAATTTCACTAAAATTATAGCATCATAAATTATGTTTTAGATATAAATCATAAATGTTATGTATTATAACATAATATTAATTATAAATTAATGAATACAATTTTTTCAAATAGTTTATAATATAAATACTCGATTAAATTTATGAATGTATTATATTATATTAAGGAAAAAATAAAAAAGTCCATGAGTAAAAACCGATTTTTTTTTATTGCAAGGTGTGATAGTTTTGAAACTTATAAAGAATGTTTTTATTATTTTAACATTTCATATAACATTTTCGATGAAATGAAAGTATTTTATCTACAAAATTAATTATAAAAAAATGAAATGCTAATAACAGTTGTATTTGTACATTTAAGTTAATATTTTACGGAAAAAAAGATTGCTGAGTGATATTGAGCCAAATTTAAGATATAAATGTGTATTATATTTTATATATATACTTGCACTGATAGAATTTTACAAGATTTTGATTATTAAATAGAGATCAGCAATTCTTTTTTAAATGCTTAATCCAACAAAATCATTCATTCTCTCGTTTTGTTCAAATTGATAATAAATGACTAACAAATGGACTATTGAAGTAACCCCTTAAAACTACCTACAATTCTCATAGCGAGAGTAAAGCACATTTTTGTACATGGACGTTTGGAGCGCAAGAAGGTAAGGCGTTTTTGTTTGCATCAATCATTCACAACTTAATTAACAATTTACTTTTATGACACATTAATATCCGTAGACCATTTTTTAATCAAAAATTTACGTATACCAGTCTATTGCTACCAATTTACTATTTCTACATTTAAAAGAACAAGATTATAAATATATATGCACATATGTAATTAACACCTTATGTAGCATCCATTATATAATTAGTCTTATTTCCATTTATATAATAATAATAATAATAATAATTAACGTACGCATTCATGGCACACACTTTATGCTAGCACATACATACAAAAATTCAACCATCAATTTAACGCAACATACTTAACTATGGCAAGTCAATGCAGTTGGTCTTAAATTTAAAAAATTGTAACATGTAATATAAAAAATTAAGTTCACATTATTCTTAATAAAATTTACAGATATAATTCTGTAATTATAGATTTTAATCTCATTAAATTATATTTTTGTACGTTATTACCCTTGGCAAATGAATATAAAAGTTGATCCAAAAATGAACGTTTTGTTGTTATTTTAAGAAATGCATATAACTAACGATCGATTTGGTCTCTATTTAGACACCGTACACTACGAGTATAATATTAGGAACGCTATCGATAATTGTAAATGATAATACTTGACAGTTGTAAACATTCGTTCAGAATATATAAATTGTAGTCATTTTTCGCGCAGTATCATTGAAAATATATTTGCTTTAATTATTAGCTCGTAGAAATTTTTTTTTGTGTCACTAAAAAAAATTTTGTTATAAAATTCATCAAAAAATTAACTATCTTACGTTAAATATGCAAAATATGAAAATCACTATAAATGAAATGTTTGAAATTGATAACTAATCGTTCAAAATTAAATTATGATTTTTAAAAATTTTATAATCAAACATTGTTTGAATGACAGCCTTCTTCGTCTGGTTGAGGCTGAGTTTGTTCATTAGTTTCCCACTCAGAATTAACAATATTGCCCAAGCAACACTGTTCATTGATATGATGATTGCTCATGCGTTCCTTATCTTTACTTTGATAATAGTTCTTTCTCCTGTTGCTCCTGATTTCCGGTCTTGTACTGTTACCTTCTTCAGAGTTGCTTTTCTCCATATTCATTTCCTTCAAAGCATCTCGTGCTTTGGGATCATCCATTCCATCCTCTTCCTCGTCAGATTTAGAATTATAATAAGTATAATGACTTTGTTGAATAACTTCGTACTGTGCATCTGGTGCTAGATAAGATGATTTTACGTTTCTAATGTCTTCATTATTAGTGTAGCTGTTTGATGGCATTTCAGAGTGTTTTGGAAGAGGTTGTTTGGCACGCTTTGACAGTTGACGTTTGGAAACTTGAGACTGTACATGTTCCATAATTTTTGAGCGGTCAACTGAAATAAAAAAATCGTTATTTAATCGTTTAAACAAAAAGCCAGTATTTTAACATTTTTGTATCTAAAAAGTGAATACCATCGTTTTCCAAAGTTACATCATAAAAGCTACTCTCAGGACCACAACAAGACGAAACATCTCCAAAGTAGAGTTCACTTTCTGATTGTTTTGGCATAGAGTTTGCTTCCTGCTGGAAAGCGCAGTTTTCCACACCTTTAAGTGGCTTTCTTATTCTTCGATTTTTTATTGTTCCCTCGTTTTCACCTTCAGGATCAGTACTGTTTGCCAAGTCTTCTGCATTTTCATAATTATCGGACGGTCGTTTGGTTGTGACTCTTGCATGGTAATCCACTACTAAAAGTTTATGAATTTTGTAAAAAAATATTTTTATAAAAAACTGCATCTAAATCTGCTCATTGAAAGAATGACATAGGTCCATTTTTGACATTTTAAGATATAATTGGTTAAATGTTTGTTGAAAAAATGTTTAAAGTTGATTAGTTTAAATATTTGCTCTAAAATATACATTTTTACTTTATTTACAATAAAATAACTTTTTATTAACTGCATTGAATATTACATGATTAATAAACTTACTTTTTTGTGGAAAAAGTAAGATAATGAATTTAATTCTACGGCTAAAAGGCAAAAACAAGTAACTCTATTTTTGAAAACATGAAATTTTCGGTTTTATTTTTCATCTTTCTTATAAAGTTTGTAAAAGCGATTAAATTTAGGTATTATTTAACAATTTTCACTTAACTTAATTTAACATAATAAAAAATGTTTTATCTGGTTTTTATGTAATTTTTTACGTGATCTATCCAGCCATAACATCACGTAATTTTTGTTTCCTTGATACAAAAAGAAATATTTTAAAAATATAAATTTGATGTTAATTGAATTGAAAATCAATATAAGTAGAATTTACAATTCAAAACAAAATTCAATTGCATTATATATAAAGTTTAATAGGATTGAAAATTGGAATTCAGGTTTATTAATGGAATTAATAATTATTAATGATGTAAAATAAAAGAAATAAGACTGCGCCTAATAACCAAGTTTACAAAATGTTTGCATAAAATGTGCTTAAATGTTTACACAAAGTTTGTATAATGATTGCATGTTTCCATAATGTTTGCACAATTCTAAGTCCGAAATTTGCACAAAATTTTAGCAAACGTTTAAATGTAATTTTTTCAAAATTTATATAAAACTTTATAAATGTTTTAGTATTTTTTTGCAAAATTTTTAAATTTTGAAAAAATTGTTTGCAATTTATTGATATTGTTTTATTTATTTATTTTTTTCTAATGCACAGGAGCACTTCAATTAAACTACAAAATTTCGTACAAGTTAATTTGTTTATTCTGTAACTTAACTACAACGTTCAAACAACTGTCATCAAATAATTTTTTCAAAACGTACATCAATCCTTTTGGGCATTCTTCTCACAGAAAGTTCATGTTCATATCGTTTCATTTTCGTACAGTTTTAGGCATTAGTGAGAGTTTTTGTCGACTGAAAAATCAAAACAATATAGTGATCTCACATTTGATGACAAAAATGCTGACTAAATTACAGCATATGGCAAACAAATATAATCAATTAACAAAATGAAATGTCCACCAAAACTTTTGATAGTTCATCGAACAGGCATTTGATGTTATAATATTATTCTTGCACAAATTTAAATGTATCTTTACCTTTTGTTAATCAACTTTTATTTTACAAATTACACAAATTAATAAAGTTAAAAAAGATGTTTGTTTACATCTATCAAATTACATTTGAATTGAAAATAGTTACAAGATGTCAAAAGAAAATCAATAAATCAAATGTTTGGAACAGTTCGAAAGTTTTGTTTATTGATCTTGCCACTAATAACTAATTTAAGGTTGAATGCAATTTGACAGATGTAAAAAAAACTTTTTTTAACTTCATTAATTCATGGTATTTTTTGTACAATAAAAGTGGATAAAAAAATTCAAAGTCTAATGTCTGAATTTGAAAATAAAACGATATTAACATAAAATTTGTGTTAGAAGAATGTCCAAAAGTATTGATGCACGTTCTGAAAAAATCAGTTGATGACAGTTGTTTGCTGATTGTATTGTTGTTAGATCTCTGGCGTTTTTATTAGTAATTATATTATAAAAATTTGAATTATTGAGATGTGTCATTTTTTTAGTCCGCATGAACCTGAACGTTGTAGCTAAGTTGCAGAATAAAATAATTTAATTTTTGTGAAACTTTGTTATTTAATTGAAGTGTTCCTGTGTATTAAAAAAATAATAAAATAATATCCGAAAAATTCTATAATTTTTGAGATATTTTATACTTTTCAAATGTTTTTAAACTGCAAACAATTTTTTCAAAGTCAAAATTTAAAAATTTTACAAAAAAATACTAAAACATTTATAAAAATTTTATATAAATTTTGAACAAATTACATATAAACGTTTGCTAATTTTTTTTACACATTTCGGACTTAGAATTGTGCAAACTTTGTGCAAACATTGTACAAACTGTTTGCATAAAGTTTGTGTAACGGCTGGTTATTGGGGTGGTTTTTTTTCTTCTTTTCTTAATTTATAAAAATTGATTGTTTTTATTTTTATTTCCATTATTATTATCTATTTGTTCAGCTATTATTTGAAAATAATTAAATTTAATTAAAAATAACGTGAAAATTACGTAAAAAATTGCCTAAAAATTCCTGTAATTTTTTCTGTTAAGAACCTGTAATTGCCTCTGAACCACAGAACTAATTATGTCTAAATCAAATTTCATTGTGAAAAAATATTACGTAAGTGATATCTTAATATACATTCATCTTAATTTAAAAATAATTGGGCTTAAGTCAATCGTTCAATCTGAGAAATGATTTCAATTCATACCTTCATTATTATCGTAATTTTCTATTCTTTTAGTTAGTCTCTGTTGCCTTGTATCAGTAATGTGAGGTCTTCTAGCAGGACTATTTGGGTCACTGTAAGGTGGTGGTGGACCCCATAAAGGTACAGGTGCCTCTAAAACACTATAAGTCGCTGGATGTGTACCGTAAGGACTGACCTGTGCATTTAACACAGAGTACGGACCCCCTGCTTGGGAAGGTAAAACACTATAAGGCCCCACTGTATTGTCTGGGTTGTTATCTGCTGGTCTGGATTGAGGGTGGAAGCCATAATTTGAGTCTGGATTTGTTGTAGGACCCCTAGATCTAGACCATGGTAAACGCCATCTTCTGTAAAATCATGAAATCTGTTGATCTATTTTTTTTAATTTAAGACATGACAATGTTGAATATTATTATTACCTTGAAGGAGCTAAATCTGGATTAGGGGTATACAAATTTCCTTGGGTCTGGGTCCACCAAGACCCAGAACCACCACAGTCATTGCAACATCCACAAGACCCTGGGACAGCATTGTTGATTCC
Source organism: Idris sp. 1 HC-2018 (assembly GCA_022817325.1). Lineage (NCBI taxonomy): Eukaryota > Metazoa > Arthropoda > Insecta > Hymenoptera > Scelionidae > Idris > Idris sp. 1 HC-2018. The sequence goes on from JABFPM010001832.1 coordinate 17,115, forward strand.
AGGTACTCCAACCCCCTGACCGTACAGAGATCTACACCTCAATTCGAGTTGCTCCCAATACATCTTTTTCTTTTCATGACTAAGCAATTGGTATATCAACATACAAGAAAAGATGCAGGCTAGAATGCCAGCCACAGAAACTCCAAATAGAGCGCGCAAACAGGCGTATAGGGCTCCATGTACGACCTCACAATGGGGGGTTCCCTCAAAAAGAACCCCTGGATCTCCTTTAGACTGAGGAGCTTCGTAGCATGTGCATGACCTATTTTAGAAATAGTAATTGATTAGAACAAATTTAAGACATTCATTTACATGATATTTACACAAGTTTTTTTGTTGACAAGAAACTTATTATTATGCAATGAAACAAAGCTATTATATTTAATGTTTAATTAAAGCTAAATTATTTAGCTTCAAATGTAAACAATTTAGGACTGCAAAAGAAAAAAAGATTTTAGATTATAGAAAATTCTTTTAGTAAGATAAGGTATTTTTTGTTTCAATATTTTTTTATTGAAACACTTTTTATTAATTTTTGTTTCGAATTTATGTTAGAAACTGCAATGAAAGATGAATTGTACCTTGCCCTAACAGTGTAAACACATTCTCGTAAAGCTTGCAACCTTGACATATGGACTACTGTAGTGGTAACGGTAACCAGAACACAAACTAATGCACATACTACACCAACCGATCCGCATACTTTCATCTGTAATGTAAAAATTTAATTATTAGATATTCATAGATTTTCATAAACATTTTAACAATTTTTTAAATTATTTGTTAATTCTGCACTTTTCTCATTAAAGTTTTAAAAATATAACAATTAATAATTTATTAACAAACAATTTTTACAAAATAATTCAACGTCTACTAAATAACTTATATCACTACTAATGCTACTGAAAAATATTTGTTTATAAATATACTTGAGACATTTAAAAAGATTATTTATAAGATAAGACTCACCAGCAAACCACATCTATGCTTTCGCCTAGCCAACAGCATGGTGAAGAAACCCATTATAATTAACTGTAAACATTGTATATTATTTTATCAGAAGTATTTACTAACAAAATTAAATTTTACAATTACTTTTTTGAGTGATGAATTTTATATCAGCGTACTAGAAATATTTATTAAACACAAAATTTTACATGTAATTTTTATTATTTTTAATTGAGTTACATATTTCTGATTATTTACCATTGTTCCAGGTATATATGATGGTACGGTTTCGAAAAGTGCTAGACTGGCAGTATGTGCAGATAAAACAGCATGAACTGCCAAAAACAGACTCCCCACAGCAGCACTAAGTCCTCCACAGAGACTGCACAATATCACGTATTTTTTACAGCAAGCTCCTCCAACACTGTGACCTGAACACAAGATAAAATAAGATTAATAGTTTCAAAAAAAAAAAAAAAAAAAAAAAAAAAT
>JABFPM010001833.1:0-18550 GCA_022817325.1 Idris sp. 1 HC-2018
GCCTGTAAAAACAAATCAGATTCATTTTAATATTCATTTTCTTCAATTTCAGGTCAAAATAAACCGTTTAAGCATAAAAAGAACCGAGTTACAAGAAAAAAGTTAAATTTTGTTCCTCTGTGTAATAATTTTATAATATTAAAATGTTGGGAAAAAATGCATTAATATCAATCTGTTGACGTTTTTTCAAATTTCAAACATAAATTAATATGTTACAAATTTTTTTAATAATTGGAATGAAGTTGATCGCTTTCTATTAATTTTTAATTAGCAAAAATTTATAGGAAGAGCAATTAATTATTTAGATTTGTGAAATGACATTTGATTACTTTATCAAATTAAAAAATAATATGAATTAATTATACACATTTTGATCATTTTATTTGTAAGTTTGTTTCTGCTATTATCATTATTATAAACTGACAGCAAGTTTGTAACTCCGCCGTTCAATTGTTGAATTCTTTTTCGTCAATCTATTCTAACTTCATTTTACATGGAAAAACGATGAATAGCTGAGAAAATAGAATGAAAATTTTCTAGTTTAAATGCAAATACTGATATGGTATTTACATTATTTGCAATTATGTTCTGAATGTTCTGATACTTATTTAAATTTGTCATCTAAAACAAGAGGTTAGGAAACCAATTATTAGCACTTTTTTTTCGATAACTTCAATATTGTTTCGTTAAATTAATTTAGCATCTATTTTAGGTCGTAAAATAATTTATATACAAACTGTATGATTTCTGTTTACTGTTACAGCTTTGTTTTATGTTGGTGCAATTGATGAAACTTCTGTTTGATGGTTTTACAATTGATTTTATTTGCTTTTTATTACAAGTTTACTTTATTTATATTTTGTTGAATTTCATTTTGGATAATCAAATAACATTAATTAAATGAAAATTGTTCAACAGAAAAAATGTGCTCACTGATTTTGAATTGTACCTTCTTTATGTATTTTAATGAAAAAAGTTTGATGCAAAACTTTTTATGCAAAAGGTCGGACAATAAGTTGATATTTAAATTAAATTTATTTTTAGGAGAAGAGTTTATTTAAATAATATTATTAATTACATCTTTTCAAAATAAGTATTTCGTAACATCTTAGAACTTTTGTAATGATTGATTTTAAAGATTTTACAATTAAATAACAAACAAAACTAATGTATATATCATTTTTCATTCACATCAAATAGTGAACTTTTCAATCGAATTAATCTCTCCATAAGAGCATCACAGTGAATAACTGTCAAAGAATAAAATTAAATTTTCTTTCACAAAAAACAGTCCTGATGTTTCACTCAAACTCATCAGTAGATTTTGACGAATTTCGTCGAATCAAACGTCATTTTTATTTATCAACCACCGGTTTGAATTTGAAATTTCAACTAAAAGTGCCACAGTCATAAATATTCATGCTAAATCATTCGCTCCAAAACAATCTTATACAAATTAATATACATTTAAATAATCGCACAAATGTATTAATAAAGTTTCTGTCGTGACAAAACCTCATTTTCCCTTCAAACTTCAAATCTAAATATCGATTATAGAATGTACAAAAATTCCGTTTAAATAGACGGAATCGAGGTGGAAGAAAATTGTCTACCGGAAATGTTCCCGGAGCTGTGGTATAATAAAAAAATAGAAAAAATATGAAGCGAAATTGAAGTCGCGCGTCGTTTGAATTCGGTATTTGTCTTTTGAAAACTGACATGATCGAGGCGGCTCCGACGATTCCGAGAAGGAATCCGAAATCACGTCGGGGGATTCAGTCAAGTTTCATGGAGCTCAAGGTGCGCGTTCGTCTTCATCGATCGTCTGTTGTAAATTGGATTTCACTACTGGCGGTGCGGGCACACTGGCAGAAGCAATGTTGTATTACGCCGACGAGTTAGCGACGGAAGTGCAAAGTTTCTTCTTGAAGCATCGCGAATTTTGCCAGACCTTCGACCCGGAAATTACATCTTGTCTTCAAATCCAACAGATTTGAATTGATGCTAATCGATATCTATCGTTCATATCAATTTGCCAATTACGGGGAAAATTAACGCAATTTCTTTATACCATTTTATCGCTTTACTATTTATGGAGTGCAAATCGAGTGACGTTTCATTAAGCAATTATTTTTGTAGTTCACTTTGCAGTACTGAAAATTCAGTGTCTACATCACAGCAAGTTTCATCTGTTTTTGCCTTCTGAATTAGTTAAAGTGCTTCAATATTTGTGTGTTAAAACACTGCAAGAAATAATGTTTCAACATTTTTATGCACATTGAAACTTATTTTAATGCATTAAACTCATTTGCTTTGTTATTTTGATTCAATAATGAATAGTAAATATTTAATTAATTTTATAGGCAGTTAATTAATTTGATTGACATGGCTTTGTACACTGAAACTCTTGTATGATGAATTCCGAAAATGAGTTCTGACGGGCACGTAACATGTTTGGCAAGAAGCCACATGGCCACAACAACTATATAAAGTATCTTCGACTTCATAGGAACAGATATACACTATGTTTGATAACATTATCACGAACACTTTGTGCACTGATTTAGAATTTTACATGCGTAAAGTACTAAAAATAATTCAAATATCAGTAAAAATATTTTTCAAATTGAATGCCAAAAATTAGATTGCAAATTACCTGCAGAAACATTTATTTTAAGTAAAATTTATAAGGTTCTTCCAATATAAATTAGATTGGGGCTACATTTTTTTCGTTTATTTAATCAACAAAAGCATAAACTTCTATATCGTGTTCTTGAATTAATAGAATCAATTTTTAAAATGAATTTTGTCAGCAAATTTGCTGGCAAATGTTCATTTTCGTTTTGTCAGATATGAAAACATTATTCTCCTTAAATAATCTTAAATCTTTTTTTTTCCTAGTTGAAATTTCATTTCCTTATTCTACGCTTAGTTATTACCGAATACAAAAATGAATTTTAAATTAGTCTACATTTAAATTAAATTTTCAATCAACTAACTTGCAGAAATAACGTTACGTAAATTCTTTTTATTTTATTATTTAAATCATTATATTTAAAATATTTTTCTTATCTTTACATTTGTTCACTATTCCCGATAAATCAAGTACCTTTCACGCATGTCGAAATGACATTGCAAAGTTACCTGAGATTCCTATACGTAATATATTAAATTCGATAAATTATTTTTTACTTTAATCTCAATATTCGTCTGCAAATCTTCAATACAAAATTTCATTACTGTTTAATAAAAGATAATCTAATAAATTTCAATAATTCGATGAAATTTGAATCTCTAAAGATAATTAAAAATTGTCAATGAAAAAAAACATCCTTTGAATCATATTTAAAATATTTACAAAAATCCGAAACAATAGCCATTTCTTTTGTGAATTTCGTATAGGAATTCATAAAATTATCCTGTTTTTCTTTCTTAAATTTAATAAAAAAATAAATTATGAACATCAGTTTCATGTCTTTACATACGTTGGATCGTTTGATTTGCAGAGTATTCGTTGTCTGAAGAAACCCGCAAAATCAAAACCAAAATTGGAGACAAAAAATTGGATTTCAACGCAAACGAAAACAAAGGGTTGGGAAAAAGATGACACAAAGTTCAAAGATGATAAAACAGCGATGAGTCTGGCTTGCGCGAGAACACCGTAAGTCACGTGGAAGTGAATAAGAAGGAATCGCCGACTTTTTCTTTCGGTCGTCACGTTTCAGCTACCAAGCAGTGAGTAAAAGAGACCTTTGACTTTCTTGGGTTATACGCAACCGAAACTCTTTAGTGTCGTGTAATAATTTGTTATATTTGAGCATCATGCAAAAGCTTTAAGATTTCTTCTACCGGAATGAAGTCATTAGAAATGAATTCTGCAATTAAAGGTCATAATTAATTGAGTTCGTTTGAACGATTTATTTATTTAACACAGTTTTTTATACATGGTAAGAAAATTTGTACTGAAATTTAAATGAAACTATACGTGCAATATATGTTCATTACTGCTTGTTCGTTCTATGTATTCACGCAGGATGATGTCAGAGTAAATTAGACTTTTACGAGCAGTGTTTTGACTCAGTCTGTAAGCTTTTTGTTTGATTTGATTTATTCATGCTTTAATAAGATCATGGATTTAAATATTAAAATAAGTATAATTATTTCCTTGAGATAGAACTTGAGATTAAATTTCTATAATCTTTGAATTTTGTATGATAAATTTTATTAAGTTATAAATAATTTGAAATTTAATATGCATAAAGTGCTTTATTAACTTTTTTAACATTATACGAGATTGTTTAATATTCATTTAACTTGTAGGGCTCTTAGAAAATGAATCAAAAATTAATTAATAATGCTTGTTATAGATGAATATTAATGCAAAAGTTTCATCACACTTTCAATTAAAAATTAGCGTATTTTTAAATTTAATTTTAATTGTAAATATATTAGAATAAACTTAGTCGAATCTGAAATAATAATTTTGTTTGGATATTTACGGAACTTAAAGTTATTTAAAGATTAAAAGCAACTATTCAATCAGGAAATATTTGTTTTAAAATTTATAGCCATCATTATTTTTAAATGATGTTTTACTTTTACGACTTAAAAAGTTTATGGCACATATTTATGGAAATATGTTTGCAATCATAAAATTCCAATTCAACACAAGTCATAAAAAAATGTTATAAAATATTGTTTTTACACTAATTCTAAGTAATGAAACAATACGCTTGTACTGAATTAAAATGATTTCCATATAATGTACATTACACAGACAAACTTCAATTAATGAATAATTAGCTAGAAATAAAAACCAACTGGAATTTACAAAATTAAATGAAAATTCCGAATTATTTTCATTTAAAAATGAAGAATAATTTCCAATAATCATCGCTCACATTTACCAACTATATTATTACTGAAATCAATTCTCAAATAACAGCCATGCACATGTACACTTTTTATTTCTTCATTGCATTGTCTGGCACACACCGAACAATGCCCTTCAATCATTAAAAACAAAACCGGCTACAGTACTTTGGCTGTTGATTGCAAACAGAACTCGTTTATCGTTACGGATATCATTAATAACGTTTCGCTAAAACGTAGCCGGCAATTGCCAAATTGTAGCAAGATCGACAGAAGAATGGTTCAAAATAATATTCTGCTCGAGCGGTCGTTTCCGCATGAGCTATTGATTATGTTTAATGTGAATTAAACGATACGCAAAGCCAATCAAAATATGCCGCTCGAGTGGTCAAAGGTGTACGTTACACTTGTACTTTTATATGTTGAGCATACATCGCAATTACCGTAGTACAATGTGCGAGCTTTCACATGCCTGGATCCTCGGGTGGGCATTTCGTTGAGAGGACAACCAATACCTCATTACCAGCGAGTACTTTGCCTCATTACATGAATCGATGATTCGAGTAACGTGCGATCGTAAATCACGATGGCACAATACTATAACGTTCACGCATCGTGTGTAAGAGAAACGTGCGCCACACATGAGAGTATAACAACAAGAGGCACGCCGCTGCGTGTCTCATGCAGTTCGTCATTTAAATTTGCACTTAACGGTGCATTCACACGAATTTGGTTGTAGATCGCTTTATTAATTCACTTTTGATTAGTCGATTTGCAAAACGGAATTAACTGTAAATGTTAACTGTATGTATTGTAAAAATTAGAATCACTCTAGATGCAAGATAGGCATTCTTATTAATGAAAAAATATATTTACATTTGAGATAACAAAATTGTGTATAATTCACTTTTTCAGTTTTGCAACTATAAAATTAAACTTGCTTGTTCATAATGGCAAGTCTTTGTTTGTATATTGGTGTTCGTTTGCATATTTGGGATTTTAAATAATTTTGTAAAGTTGTCAGCAAGTTTTCTGTTTCAACCTGTTGGACTTTCAGTGTAATTGAAGTGATTTTGAGAGTTTTTTGTTTCATTGGTTTGTAAAATAAAATGTTGCCCTTTGTAGATGACTTTGCTTGTGAGTGAGGTTGTACAAAATATAATACAATAATTGAATAGAATTTAAAATGTATACGGGAAAACAAATTGTTTGGTGTTAAATTTTAACTCTTTGATAATCGAGATAACTTGATGCCTATTTTGGTCCAACACTGTTTTTACACTTCGCTGATATCAAAAGGAAACAAGTTCAGAGAAAAACTTGCAACGTTAATATATGAACACAAACAGGCAAACACGTAGTTTATATTTGATCAAAGTGCCAGATTATAAATTTAACAATGTTTAAATTATTTAAATTGCTTCTAAAAATCGTTTATGAATAAATGTTTTCCTTTCTTTTAAACATAGTAAACTCATAGTATATATATATATAAATATATATATATATAAATTAAAATAATATAAATCTTTTCTTTTATTATATTTATAATAAATAAAATTCTGACAGTGACCATTATAAAATTACATTTAATTATCTTGCATCAAGTGACAAACATCATTCGAAGAATTACGAATGATTAATCTTACACTGACTTAAAATTTTATCTTGAAATATGATAGCCCAGCAAAATATTTGAATTTAAATTATATAATCAAAATATCAACTGATTCAAATGCAATGCAATTTAGTCGGTATACTTTGACCGTTCCACAATTTAAACACGTTAATTTTTTTTTATTTTTTAGCAATTTAACTCAAATCCCTATTCTAAACGACAATATAATCTTTGGTGTCATTCACAAGTGAAACTTGATATAATCCTGTGTATGTGGAACCAAATGCACGTATAGAATTAGTTAATCTCGTAATCATATTTGATATTATAACGTCTTCACAAAACATTATAAAAGGGTTAATTAGAGGCGATGCGTCTTCAGTTAAGTAACGATCTCATGGAATGCAAGCGACGGCGATTTATGAGACTACTGAAGATAAATTGAGGACACAACATCGACCTGGAATGCATTCAAACAAATAATACAATAATTTTTATATATATCAAATTCTAATTGCACGTATTTATATAAAAAGACGTAGTCACATATCTTCACTGCACTAGGACTTTTGACAAATATTTGCGGTAGGTTTTTAAAGACTGTGCTTGAATGGAGTAAACTTTATTGCAAAATTAGATCACAAAAGTTGACAAATAACCAACTAAAATTTATGTTTCAAATGTTTATCCAAAAATTTATCTGTATTTACAATGAGACTACAAAATTCCATACAATTAGTACAATTAATAAATGTTTGTTTTAATGCATACATAATGTAACTTTTTTGATTCATAAATGACAATCATTGAAATGTATGTATAAGTAGTTTGATGAATAAGATTTTTTTAAATTCTCATTTTTCGCTATATTTATAGGTTTATTTTTAGCAGTTCTTATTTCTTTGATTTTCATGAAATTATCCATTGATGTTGTGCATTGAAGTGTGTCAGTTCCACACAATTATATTAATAATAGGTTCGCAATTTGTTCGCGTGATATCAAAAATGTATATATATACATATAATTGTTTGACCTTTGAATTCAAACAATACTACACATGCAAGTTGTTTTCTCTCAATTTTCTTTGACTTCTGATTACGTGTGTAATAGAACAATAATAGGCACTCAGAAAAATAATTATCGATAATAATATTAAATTGACAGATCAACAGGTAGATTCAACGAAGTGCAAGACATTGATACATGAATAAAAGTTTTATATGTACAATTTTCTTTTAATGGAGTTATTTAAATAATAGTTGTATGGTTTTGATTAAAAAATTAGTCAAGTTTAAATTATGTGAAAAAGTTAAAGATATACCTTGCATTGATCAAGATATGTGTATACAATAGTTTCTTTTTATTATATTTTTTGCATATTAAAAGAAGCGAAAATTTCAACTTTGAAACAATTAAATTAGTTGCAAAAAAACTTCCGTTGAGAAAAATCCACTCTAGGTACTTGGAAATATATCAGTGATGTCATGTGGAAAATTCATTCATTTTGGCTGTAAAGAGTTAAAGATACGAGAGACTCGTTATTTTGTTTTTTTTATTATTTCAAGTGACAATTCATTTTAAAATATATTTCAATTATTATTACGAGTATAACTACAAATAAAACTTTTAATATTTGAAATAAAAAATATTTTTGTTATAAAACCAAGATAAATTATGAAATAATAAATAATATTAGAATGCTCATGATCCTTGTATTTACATTATTGATTTGAAATTGTGAAGGAACGTAATAAGTCAATTTGTAACTATTAAAATGTTATAAGTACACTGTAAGTGGTTGCCATTATATCAATTGAAAATCGGAAGTATTTTTCAAAACCGTTGTATGTCATTACATTTAATGAGGTTTGTATTGAAATTTAAAGTTCAATAACGCGTGACTTAATTTTAAATTTATTCAGAATAATAATAGTTATATTGAGTCATAATAATGACGCGACCTGTGTAAAATGAGTGAATGACTAGGAAATGCACCTTGATCTATTAGACCATGATATTGTTGCACCCACTGTCGATGTCAAGGATCGAACAGTCCGTCAAACAGAAGTAAGCGCTTATTAAATGATTGACGTATGAAAAGAACTGTTTCAGGAAAAGCTTAGATCACTGGTACATATTTTTCAATTAAACCGTGCAAATTACGCTTCATTATAAATAAATATAGCTGTTGGTCATTGATTGATTGAAACGGATTTGTAGAAATGTAAATAATTGTTAGGATTGCAGTGGATAATAATTCAAAATTACTATTGTAAATGGGCTGAATAAATGTTCATTACAGATAATCAATGGATGTATAAAATATTATAATTAATTTTTTTTTTGCTTATAACAATAAATTAATGTCAGACAGTTTTTCATGATAGTTTTTCTGATATTTACTTTGAACTAAACATTCAACGTATTTGGTTTGACTAATGAAAATTTCTTTACTGTTTTATATCGTACATGTTATTCGTGTATTAATTAATTAAAATGATACAAAAATAATCAATGAATTCCATCATTAAATAACTTTGCTAATATAATTAAATAAAAATTCATGTATGTACAAGCTTTCTTCGTGTACATGAAATTGTGTTTCACTAAACTAAATATTAGTTTTAAAGCAAAAATGTTTGAAAATGAAGGCAAATGTAGTATTTGTAAAGTTAATTAAATGAAAGTAGCTCTTGCCTTATATGTGATATTAATTGAAAGATTGTTATGTAACTATTCTATTTTTTAGTATCGAAGTAAATTATTTCATAGTATTATTATGTTCACAATGAAACTAATTAATTGAAAATAAAATGTATTGAATATGAAATTGAAAAAATGTTGTTAGGTAGTCAATACTCCGCATGTATCCAAAAATTATATTTTAATAATCTCTTTATAAATAATGCAATTATAGTGACTGAGATACAGTTTCATGATTCAGTTTAAATTAAAATAAAACGACGTTAATGTTGACAAATTGAGTTTATATTTACACCAGCAACATGTATGGGCGAATCAATGCCGAGAAAATTGATATGTAAGATGAATAAGCATGCCTAATTACAAGATTTGAATAGAAATCTTTCGGCGCAAATTACGACTTCATTGTTCTTATTCTTAAACGTGCAATTATTGACAATAATCATTAATTTAATCGAATGTTTTTGATTTGCACGAAATAGCTATACATCTACATGAGCACAATACAAATTTTATACAAATGCCTGTGATTCAATATTAGAACAAAAAAAAGGACTGCTTTATACTTTTTCTGCCCATTTTATTAAATTAATTACGTGAAAAATGATTTGAATTTTAACAAAATAAAATAATTAATAAATATTATAATGATAATATTTCAAGTTTCAGTTACGTTAATTTTAGTAAAAGATATTATGTTCCTTTATGCCATATATCCGCGTCGCAGGTGTTCGATGTGCTGACGAAATAACTGTACTGCCAATGGCTACGTGAACCTTGTTCTTCGTATTCCTCAATTTCATCTTAAATAAATTCTGATCTTTGCATCCACAATGATGACGATGAAATTTAATTCCGCAAAATATTAAGCAATATGTAATGCAACTATGATAAAACAATCCTGCCCTTAATTGTTTTAATCATTATAAACAACAAACAATTGCGAATAAAGAATTTAACTAGAAATCCTGAAAATAAAAAGTAAAAGAAAATTAAATAAATAAGAATTAATTAGAGTAATCAATTCAAACTTGATGAAAACAAGAGATTATTGTACCAATAATATAAACTGCAAAATGCGTAGCATGCGTGTTACTTAATATTCAAAAACTGAGCCTATTATCAAATTCAGTGAACTAAAGCCGAAAAAGGTCGAGTTCATCGTGAGTAGAGTAGACACTTGGAGATTAATGTACACGAAGTGGTTTATCGACAAACCCCTGTCCAGCCGAATAAATGCTCGAATTTTCCCGGCAGGCCAAGTCAACGAATAAAGTCCTGTAAAATAGACAATAAATCTCTTGTCCAATACGCCAGCTATATTTACGCGTCAGTCTAGACATGAAAGTATATGAATTTTGAATGCAAATACTTATCATCAACGCTGTGTAATCTACTTAACATAGCTTTGTTTGCTTTCGAGGAAAATGTTTTCAAATTTGCTTAATCCAATTTCACGTAATTACAATTTATTACCTTGAAATAATGCTAATTTATGTAAATCTTTTATGTGTTTAGAATTATTTTTTGGACATCCCTGTGAATTGAAACAACACATTTTAATACCATAATCCAAATTTTGTCGATTTAAATTTAATCATAATTCAGTTTTATAAAGTTAAAAGTAAATTTAACTCAAATGGTGTATAAATTAAACAAATTTAGGTAAATCTGTCGATTTGAATTGTTGAAACATCGTGTTTACATTGATGATTTTTAGTTATGCTTTCATTTAATAATTAAAGCGGTAAAAGTAAATCATTTCCAATGCAAGTCAATAAGTAATGAATTTCACAATCATTTAAATTCTTCATTATTAAATCAGCTTATCGTCAAATGTAGTACTTTATCAAAGCACATTTCTATAGAAACTATTGAAATATTTTACATTTTCGGATGGCCGGCATTATATCGATGCCCGTTCAATATTATCGAATGAATTTGCGTTCTTCTGGAAAATGCTGAATTACATTTCTGACATATTCGAGCGGTTATTTTGAATATTTTTATTTGTGTGATCAAGATTAACGTTTGCCCGTAAATAATAAACGTTATTCAACAAAAAGCTTTTAACTTATTTTGGTGTCAGAATTTAAATAATGTTTATTTGTGTAATATTTATATTTTTGTTCCGTATTGTTTTATATAATATAATCAACTTTATTATTTTATTTTTAATGATTAATTTAATAAACCAAATGTTTAAAAAAATGTATGCTCTACATTAATAAAATGAAATTATCTAGGGAGCTAGAAATACAAAAAAAAATTTTATCAAACATTTTCACGGATTATATCTATGTCACAATCGAAGTTCCTATTCAGTGCGACTCAACCTAAGATCCTTGTAAAATGTTGCAACTATGATTAAACTGAATCTTGCTACGAAGCGTAATATTATTCTTCGGGATTTGTATTTCATTTTGTCATCTTACTTTTCTACTTCTGTATTTTTCTAGTTTATAAAAGTATCCATGTATTTTTTTTCTTAATAATTATTAATTGATACATTATACCGTTTTGAATATATGAAAAACTGCGTTTTAGATTATTTAATGATTTCAAGTTATAAACATAAATTCAGTTCATGTTTATTTTATTGCACTTTTGTATTCATACTTAAAAAAAATTTTTGTTGAGCTTGTTCACATATTTATTTTAAAAAGAGAACTTTAATATTTAAGTCTTACATTAAAAAAAAACTTGGTTCTTATATTACTTCTAAACTTTGTTGTATATCATTTTCCCGAGTACTTTTTTTCTAACAGATGTACGCCCGTTTCTGAGAAATAATCCCGAAAACAAAAAATAGCTGACAAGTAGATTAAATTCTTAGTATGAAAATGTAAAAATAATTTTTAATGTTCTTATAGATACATTCCCAAATGTAATTAACAAAACATATTTATAATTCTAAAAAAAATTAACGAGACACAATTTTAAAGATACACCTAAACTCGAAAAATATTTATGATCGATACAATATCAATTACTTTTCAAATTGCATACCATTAAATTTACCTAAAATTTCAATATATTTATTGAATTTAAAAATTCTAATATATTATATAATATTTTTTTACTTCAGTATTAAACCAAGTAAAAATTCCGAATGTCTAGTTTGTTGGAGAAAAATAAGAAAAATTACAGGAAAAATTTTGCTACTCTTTCTCCAGACACTCTGTAATTAGTGTTCAATTAGATTCTATTAAAAGTTGAATACCAATAAAAATATTAAATCTTATAATACAAAAAGTGCTATAGTCACGCACACCTTACTTATATTTCTTCGTTGAAGAATTTGAACTTATGATACGAATGGGTTAAGTCAAAAAAAGGATATTAATTTGTCTCGGTTGTTAATATTATGTTTAACGTTCATTCATCCAAATAAGTCTTTTATATGTGGCCGGAAAAGAAATTAAATGCCATTTGAGAAAGGCAACATTATTGCCGGTCACGTTAATACGTCAACTACGCATGTCTTAGATTATCACGCGACCAATTTTTACAGTGTCAGTAGGTATTTCCCGCCTAAGTCATTTAACATGCAAAATAGTTCAAGTTCAAAGAACGAATTCTCGCAGTATTAATTTAATACTTGTCTTTTAAAATCAATAAAGAAAAAAAATTGACAAAAATGTTTAGAATGATCGGTTGCTTATAGTCTTTTGAAATAAAATAAGTTCTTACGTAACCAAAAGGGTATAAAACCTTTTTTTGGTTTTACGATAACCGATAAAGAGAGGTTTAAACATTAATCATTGACCCGTATCACGAAGTTATTTTACAAACGTAACTGAAAGTCAGAAGATGAAAATTGTTTAAAAATTTGTTAAAAAACATCACAATAAGAAATTTCATATTTTATCTCAACAATTTCATTAGAACTATGATTAAACAATTATTTTTCACTTAAAATGAAAATATTTTGTATATTGAATTTTATATTATTATTAAAACATAATTTCGTAATATAATATACATTTTGTATTCACCATGGCTTATTTCCGAAAATAACTTTATTTGGTGTTCAGATATTGTAGAAAATTTTTCCAAAAATATTTGCTTTATATTATTGAATCGTTTTTCCATCAATAGAATGAGGGTAGAAAAATGCATAACAATATTATGTTCTTAAATTTGTTATTTATATGATTTCCAAATCATTTACTTCAAATATTTAGTTTAAATATTTGCAAAATTATTATGAAGTTCACTGGAATGTAAACGTATACAAAATGGTTTCCAATTTAAAGTAATTTGGGTTGAATTTGATGTGGGCAATAGGTTGAAGAGGCAATAATTTAAATGTCAAGTTGTTACAATAAAGATGTGATAATCGGAGACAACGAGAAACAAGCAGATTTACCAACACGAATGAGAAAAAACACACGCAATAATAGAGTTTCTAGTTTGACATATGTAGTGGATGAGGTCATGAATTGATTTTATGCAAACGTAAATGGCAGGATTTTTGGTCGCAACCATTTGCTCGTGCAAACCAATATTATTTCCAACTGTGCAGGTGTATACGAAAAGATTTCAACTGAAAAATTTATTGAAGCGGAATAATTTTGGCGATAATAGGTAATTGTCAGAAAAATTTCAGGAATATTGTTTCCTTTGATAGTGAACAAAATTTAAAGGAAAATTTTAAGTTGACGTTTAGCTAAATATTGTACAAATATAAAATAATATATTTTTGAATTCAGTGTCTCTATTTCAATTTGTTTTTCGCGATAAAAATTAAAAATCTATGATAATTCACTCAAATAAAAATACTCAAAGTAAAATGATTTTTAATAATATATTCTGCATTACAAATAGCGTTTATTGATACTTTATATGCATAAGTTGCATTGTAAATTTATCAAATTAATAAGATATGACATATTACACTTCGGTGAAATATATTTGGTATTGAAAATGATGTATTCAATTTAACACCTGTTTTTTTCGGTATAGCAATCTAATTCGTTTGAAAATAATTCGGAAATATTTAAATAAATTCAATCCCAAATTCATTACATAAAATTCTTCAATTGGACGCTAGCGAATTCGGATACCATCTTGTCGCAAACAAATGACTAATATTTTATTCATTGCACGCATGCATACACCCTTTCCATGCAACGGACACGTAATTTTTCCGGCTCGTTCGTGATAAATTTTTCCGATATTCTCTGCGCGCGATAACCTCTTTATTCACGTTGTCCATAACTTGAGATGAGAACAAACTTTAATATATTTTTTCTTGAAACTAAAAACAATATTGATTCTCACTCATATTTAACATGAGGTTACCTATGTTTTAATCAGAAAATTATTTTCATTTAAATAAATATTTATTAAAACAAAGATATTTAAATCATTTTTTCAAAAATGTACAAGTTTACAATATTTTAATTACTAATATAATTATTGTTGTTTTTTTTATTTTTACCTATCTATATAAAATTATAATACTGATATATATTAATTTGCAAGCATAATAGAATAATAAGAATTTTATTTAAGTCGTCAGGCATTATACATTTCATGTTTTGGAGTTAAACTATTGTGCAAAGTTTGATTAAAAATTTTTTCAAACTTTTATCTAACTATCATCTGTGTAACTTGTGTTTTAATTCAAAACAAAAAATATTATAAAAGTATTATTGCAATGCCATGAACAATAAATTTCTTATCAAACAAAAACTTTGTGTACAAGGAAGGTTTTACATTAAAAAGAGTCAATTTTATATATGAATTTTAATTGATTATTTTTAATATCATTGAAACTTCATGTTTATAACAGCTATTTAAATATAACAATGTACAGAATTTTATATAAAGTTGTTACACAGTTCAGTAAAATTATATAAAATAAATGTATAACATTTTTTAAACTTGAATGGGAATATTATTAATGTTATATATTATTTATAAAAGTCATAATCAACATTTTTATTACGCTGAATAGTGCATTCAATTTTTATGAAATCATAAAATAAAATAGATTGAAAATTCTTCATAAAGATTTATGACATTTATTTCAGTTTAAATTAAAATCATAAAATGAATTGAAATTACGTACACTATCCAAGGTTTATCGTAACCATAAAAATTTTAAATTTAAAATGTATCAAAACCACATTCGTATTTAACGTTAATATTCGAATTTTTATTTCACCAATTGCTTTTTTTTATCTTTCTCTAAATTAATAATTGTTCTAAAATTTAATGAGTATAAGTTGCAATATGTCATAGAACCGATTTTATTTTGTTTTCATTATGCAGAAGTATAAAAGAGATTTCGGATCTAAAATGTATATTTATTGCTTATTTAAAGCAAATTTCTAATTACTCAATTAAATGTTCACTAAGATTGTTAAACTCTTAATTTGTATATAATTTTTATAGAATAAATAAAAATTTATATCATAAATAAGTTTAATGATATATTACATTTATGACATATTACAAAATATAAAATTTAGAATCCAAAGAAGATATCGAAATTATACTGATTCCTTCTATGATTCTAAAAGATAAGCTGAATTTCACCATGATATTTTGAAAGGAAAATGTTATATTCTGTAGCTGTACTTTACAATGAAATTATTGTGACTACAAGAACTAATACATTTATACAAAGTTTAATTTAATTCAAAAGCTTATAGAAAATTAATCTTTTGTTTATTTGTACCAAAGTAATATAAACTCCAGATACAATCAGTGGTGTTAATACATCAGTGCTTTATCAATTTAAAATCACCCTAATGTAAAGCTAAACTAGCAGCAAAGCATTATACATATTGACTGAGTCGTACAATGGTACAACTAACGTCAATCCAATATTGATGATTCAAAATGTCCATACTACTAATCAATGTTATCTTCATGATATTAGTCTAATAATGTTTACTAATATTATAAAGCATTGATCGATCGAAGTTTTGGTCGTAATACTCTTTTTATTGCTTCAAATAACTGTAATTTGAGAACCAAATTGCAAAACTTTGTTAGAGCTTTTCAACAATAAAACATAACAGAAATCAACTACACATATCATTAAAACTATTTTCACATTATGTAAAACAATTTATCGTCACTTTGGGTCTGAAAAACTACTTTGAACATATTTTTAATTGTAGCTTGTAATTTGAAATTTAAGCTCGTTCAATAAATTGTAAGGATAATTTAAATTAATATTGTAGCATTCTCTACCATCAGCTTTGACTTTGACATAAGAAACAAATCTGAGTAGCGATGCTATTAACATATGTATAGTGTTACGGTTAGAGGATCAGTTAGGTTATAAATCAGTCGAATAGCCGACCTGTGATTTGTGACAAAGCCCTTCGAAACAATAATGTGAGAATAGTATTGCTTTGAGTCATGAGCACTATGATATATATTGTTTGGTAAACTGCATTTATGTATGAAATGATGAATATCTGTCAATAAATATTGACATCAATCATCCAATGGGAAGAAAATAAAATCAATTGCCCAAAGACAATTGATTCTTCTGACGAAGTTCACTAAAATTGCAATTCCGCAAATTTTTTCAGCAAATAAGGCGCAACAAGAAAATAATGCGATGCTGAATTAATTAATGACAAATGTCATTCATTCGTGTCACACTAATGGCATTTTTACAACAAACGGAATTCACGCGACCATTCGAACTATTTTTTAATTAAGGCTCTGTCTTGTGTTAATCTAACTGCAATGAACATCGACGAAATGAGTGAAATTTTCGACTACGCCCACTAACGTTTGTGACAGTTTAATGATCAACAATAAATTTAATTAAATGCATATGAATAAATTACGTCTTATATGAATGATCAATAAAGTTTTAAACAAATTCATAGAGTAGTGTTTTTTCTTCTCGATTGAAACGTGAATAAAAAATCGCCTTTAGAATTTTAAGTATAGAATACAGCAAAATATGAGTCTTTAAATACCAAATGACAGTTGCAGCATTGGCTGTTTCCTTTTTTACTTTTATTATAAGTATATTTCGAATTACTTCCGCGATTGCATATTTCTTTTCAGTGTAGAGTTCCAAGTTATTGTTTTAAAGAATCGCGATTAAAGACTGATAAGAAGAAAAATTTCATTATCTAATAAAGTTGATGTTGAGAAAATTAAAATTTCATATGCAATATAATTTTTATAATAGTTTTCTAAAAGTTAATTAAAGAGAAAAGTCTGGAAATGAGAACATTTTAGTTAATTTTTTTTATGTTTTTTTAGTATTGATGGCTAAATGAAAAGATAAAGAAAGAAATTATGTCTTCTGATATGACTTTCGCAAGTTCATTTGTGAATTCTAAGTCGTATTACTATTGTAGGTTAGCATATGCTGTATTTTATTCTTTTCTTCTTTTTCATTACTTTGGCCAAGTAATTTCCTGTTGTCTCGCTAAAACGTGAACTAAAGAAGACTATTTTAAATATGAGCATTGATGCAAGAAAATTATAGTACTCTTGTTGGTGAATTAAAATTTTTACACATTTCTTTGTGTTCTATTTAAAACTAAAAACAAAATGTACAACAATCTTTTATATTACTTAAAGTGGACTTTAATAAACATTTTATTAGAAAATCTTTTTTTAAATAATTTTTCAAAAAGAATTGTTTTCTTAAATTAAGATTTATTTTAACTAATGAAAATATACAATATTTATTTTCTAAACAAAATCTATTTTAAAAATTAACACTTAAAAAAGTAAGTATTAATTAATTATTTACTTTCGTAATCAATCGGATTGATACTATAAGATGCAAACGTACTATGCAAAAATTAATTGTCGATATTTAGTTTTTTTCCAAGAAATACTTTTTTCTTGTCCACAGTTTGTCATTATTTAAGTAATTGTATATCATAATGCAAAATTACATTTTTTCAGAACCTTATTTCCTTATGATTTAAACTTATATCAATTTTATCAAAATGTAATCAACCTTAATGTTTTTTTTTCTATCTTATTATTCTCTGCGATGATAAAGTTGTAAATTTATTTTAATAAATATTAATCTAAATATTTAGAATATTAAAGTAGTAAATTAAAATTGGAAAAGTTTTACTTTATCTTAAACGCCCGTCTGCGTTATCGCATCAATTTTTTATCAGTCCCATGTGTTCACATGCAACTTCAAATTTTAGCTATTTACTTTGTATATTCTATTATCTTTTCAATTTTTTCGTTGAAAAATACAGAATCTTATATTCGTTTAAACATAATGCTCATGTTTAAAAAACATTTTTTTTATGCAACCCAATTTTTATTAAACTTATATTAACCTTCCAAAACTCACGCTTTTTTTGCATCCTTATTTCTCGCGTTTATACTAACTC
>JABFPM010001834.1:0-18549 GCA_022817325.1 Idris sp. 1 HC-2018
CCGGGGGGGGGGGGGGGGGGGGGGGGGGGTTAATTGTTACGTCATTAATTGACCCCCTCAAGAAGGAACAACTTTTATTTGGAAAGTTTTTTTTTCGATGTGAATTTTCCGAGTTATTTCGATTTGTCAAGTTAAATGGGACACCCTGTATATATATATATACTTTTGTTTTTTAAGTGCTATTGAACATTTTTTCGATCAAAATTTTAATTGAAAAAAAGGAGAAGAAACAAAAATTGTATGCTGCAAAATAAAAGTAATTAGCGGACAAATTTGTTGAAAGAAAAATGATAGAGAAAAATAAATAGAGCGTGGTGGAATCTCGAGAATTTAATAAATATAAGGTCAATGCAGTTGCAGCACAGGATAAGAGTTCATTGTAAAAATGATAACAGTTCTGAAATAAATCGCGTACTGCTGGCCAATTGCCTAATTCAAAGGTGCAGCTTATCACACAAAGTATTAAATTGTCTGTCCAATTTTGCAGACAAAACTTGTTAATACAAAGTGATTAATTGATTTGTCAGTTCGAAACAAAAAAAAAAAATTCAATGTACAAACTTTTCTGGCAGTATATAGTTATTATTATTTTAAACAACAAATTTTTGTCAAGCGTTTGTAGTGTTGTTTTCAGAATCTCAATTTAATGATAAAATGTCACAGCAAGTTTGTTATTGTTAATAATTAATGGGCAAAAAAAATGTCAAAACAAAAGGTCAAAGTTAAAATTTTCAAAAGCTATAATGTATTAAATGTCTATTAAATGAAAAGTCAGGTTCTTTGATCAGATTTTAATCGATTATTTTCTTTATTGAATTATATTAAGATTAACTTCAGTTTTGTTGTGACAAACAATAATCAGAAACGATAGTATCAAATTATCAACGACTTTGATAATCTAATTTTTAATTATTTTGCAATTTTATATCACCTAACCTTAATAAGAACAATGACTTTTTATGCAAACCTCCTATTTGTATAAACTATAAATTTTAATTCAACAAATCCTTTTTTGTTTACTTATTCCACAAAATCTTATTCGGGGATGCTTCATTATAATTACCTATGTTTTCTTTTGTATTTTTTGCAGTTTTTCAAATTTTAATTGAAATTTCCAGTTGCATGTGTCTACTGCTTTTCTTCTAACCTAAGCCTCGTTTTCAGTCGCGCTGCCAACTTGACGCACGGTGCAAAATTCGCCAATTTTTTAAAATATAACTCAAACATTATTTGTCGTCGAAAAATGTCTAACAAACATAAAATTGTTTAAAAATTATAACATATTTTTGTTTTTGTTTTCTTTTTAATCTTATAATAAATGTGTATAAAATGTTCGCAAAATCAAGACTAACACAAAATGGAACTATAACACAAACAGATGCATTTACCTTAATGTTATTCTGCAAAGTTGATGTTATCAAGATAATAAAATTGCTTCTTCTTGCAGAGGGCAAATCAATGGCCATGTCCTACGACTGCAAGTTCATCGAGACCTCGGTTGGAATTAATCACAACGTGGACGAGCTTTTGGTCGGACTGCTAACCCAAATTAGATTGAAGCTAGAAAACCCAGAACGAACACGTGACCTGTTTCGCAAGAGGTCGCGCAAAAATCGCAGCAAATCGCCGCTGGGCTCCTGTTCCGAGAACAATTCCCCGAAGAAGTATCGCGGCAGCCGTACCAGTGCGAGTCTTAAGGTGCGCAGTCTGCTGGGCAAGGTCTGGGCCAGGGACAGCAAGTCAAAAAGCTGCGAGAATTTACATGTACTTTAATACATGACACAAGACTGATCGGTTTTCCACCGAAATCTTTGAATCATAGGCAAACATTTCGCTAGACGCTTCTCCAAGCAAATTGGTAAGAAGAAACAAAAATGGTTCAAAACATTTTGCAAAAAATGTAATTTTTTATTTCTCCAAGTAAATTGGAAAGAAAAAGAAGATTTTAATACTTTTTGCGAAAATTAGTTTTGTATTTCTTCAAGCAAGAAAAAAAGAGATTATTATTACTTTTTACAAGAAAAATTTTTATTACGAAAAGTCAACTCATTTGTGACAAATAAATGTATTGAATAAATGTATCTTCTGCTGACATATTGCGTCACTTTTTTTTACTATTCACTTTAAATACAAAACTTTGATCAATTGTAAATATATTGTAAAAAGCTTCAATATTTGATTGATTGTCGGTGGTATTAAAAAAAACAGAAATAATGTATATCAGCAAGGATAAATAACAATCTAAAGTGAAATTAATTTTACAGGCTAAATGAATCAAACAGTGATGACAGAAGAAAGAGTGTGTTTTGTTGCGCGTGCAGCCGACGCCCTACCGTGGTGCATCAATCCAGCCACCTGTATACAAGCATTATTCAATACACTGTCAATCCTGCCGACTCACGCGAGTAGTTCAATTACTTCTGGACTATTATGACACGTTCGTTAATGTCATTTCCACGTTAACGTTTAAATCAAACTTAAAGCCAGCATCCGGATAATTATGGTTTCGTTTATAAACCACACGTGACTCAATTTTTTGACATTCAACTGGGGTGACGTTTAATTTCAACAAAAGTTAAGACGAGCTGAAATGCTTTTTCAATTTTTGTGCAAGACATTGATTAAGAATTTAAAAATCAATGAATAAATTAGCTATTATGTTGAAATGCAATCTAGCAGATTTACTGCTCATTTTTTGTTCTCTCTCTCTCTCTCTCTTCAAATCGGATTCATATAAATCGACTATTATATATGGCACTAAGGTTTCATTTAAATTTGACATTTAATTTCAAATAAAGGATTTGAGTTTAGTCGAGCAAAATTCGACTATTTACTAAACAGCATTTCTTATACATAAGAATTTGTTCGGTGTTTAACTTTCTCTGAAATTTTTTTGTTTCTAGGAAAAAGTCCAAACGGATTTGATCCAACTGGTCTGATCCATTTGCTGCCATCTTTGTACATTTTAATTTCGGCATTCCATCAAAACTTTGTCTTCTTGCCCTCCCCCCACGCACAATCAATTTTCTTTTAAACTTCAATCTCTCAGATATGAATCTCTAAGCCAAATCTCAGTTTCCACTGATTTAGCTTTGCCATTTAATATCATCGAAACTTAAAATAATGCGGATTATATAAAACGAAAGGTTTTTTTGTTTTTATAACAATTAAAGTTTCTTCAATAAATCTTCAATTCTTCAAATGCGACACACAAGCGTGCCTGTCAAAACAATTAACCAGAGATCAAAGACGAATGCTCTCAATTTCATATGACTTTACGTAAGTTTGATCCTATTAGTTATGGCTTAGACTTCAGTTACCAAAACTGTATCAAAGTTTTGCGTAACATATGTCAAAGTTTTTTTTATGATAAATATACTTTTAAATCTTAAAAAAACTTTGTATTGATTTTTCAGAGAGCCATTAAGATATTGATGGAAAAAGAAATGAAATGTTTTCAGATGATGAAATCAATAACTGGATTGTCACTTTAATTTTTTTTGTCTACTCAGTTTTTATGATGTGTTTTAAGTGCATACATAAAAGCTTTCCAATGTGTTACAAGCAGTATTTAATTATTTTAGATGACATGCATAAAAGGTATCTACTTTACATCAATAATTTTATATGTTGAATATTATATGATTTCATAACTCAAGTTATAACGAAATTAAATTTGAACAACAAGGTAAATAAGAGTCTTCATTTCAAACTATTAAAATTGCGCCGTATAATCTTGTTATAAACTTTATTTATAATAATCATTTTACAAAATAAGTGAGTTTCTTTTTTTTTATTATTAAAAGCATATCGTAAAATTTTTTACTTTCACTTGAGCAAAAGTTTTAATAAGAGATTCTTAACTTTATACTTTAATTTAAATGTAAATATATTTTAGATGTAATTCAAAACTTGTTTACTGAAAAAAAAAGTTAATTGTTTAAATTTAAGTTGACCTGTGATATTTGATATTCAATTATACTACTTACGCAATTTAATGTCACGTAGAAACTAACATTCAAACGGTAACTGAATTTCATTATTGGAAATTAAAATATATGCCATTCAAAGCAACAAATTTGTTAATAATTAATTCAAATTACTCTTTATTGTGCGCTGACGGATTTCCTTTCGAACTCGAAAATTTGTGCCGTGATGTGAAATTCACGTACGTGTCATTTACAAATTTTCACAAAAGAGAACTCTTGACAAGATTGAAAACTCAATTTTGAAGCCAAATAACTACGAATAAAATTTATTTTCGTGTGAGAATATATAATTATTATTATTATTATTACCGAAACGTGCTCGTCGGCAGAATTACAAAGTACACGATAGCATATGCGAAAATATAGTATTGTAAACCTCGCCAAATTTGTACGGCGTTATATATTACATGTTCGTTATGTCGGCGAACAAACGATTTTTGTACAAATCCAGAAAAAAAATAAGAGAAAAAGCGTTAGTTGTCTGCCTTAAAATTTAGGGCATTTTTCTCACGTGCCTTTAGTTTTCTCGAAATCCAAGGGGTTATTGTAAAAGAAAAGGAATAAGTGAGCAAAAAAGTTTTTATTAAAAGTAAAAAGCAACAACAACAAAAAATAAAAGAAACTGTAAAAGCAAACAAATTTTAAAAGCCATTGATAACGTTGGTCGTTTCCGCTGCAGCAACAAAAGATGATGGCACACGTTTCTACTGATCGTTCACAAATATGAAAAAAAACTTTTTTGTCTGTTCAATGTAACATTCCAACAATCATTTTCAAAACCTATTACCAAGCAAACGTGCCATTTCTCTGCATAAAAAGTTGTCACAATAGTTGCTCGACGATGCCAGTGCAATCAATATTATATACTTCGGGCATTTATTGCACGACAAATATTTTTCCGATAAATTTTCAGTTAGAACAAACAAATCTGTTATCAAAATGTATAGTTATTTCAAAACTTAGCGGGTCTAGCTTATATATATATAACATTTTGATATATATATATATATATAAAATGTTGATATATATATTGTAAATCTTGACCTTTTTTTCAAAGTCTTCTTCGAGAGATCTTGCTAATAAAACTTGAAATCTCTAAGACACTGTTATTTGTTTCAACTTTTCAAACTTTGTTAACAAAAAAAAGTTTTCTCAAACTATTTAAGAAAATTAAAACAACTCAGACCCGTTAGACATTCCGGCTTGTCATAATTTTCACGAATAACTTGAAAAAAACATATTCTTATTTTTTACAATTTCAAAGAAAAAAAGTGAAGCGAACTTGTTGAAATTGTACAAATTAAAAAAGTGAAACAACAGAGTCTTTTGTCATGCAGGAAAAACAATACTACAGATTTTAGAACAAATCAATACGACTGTTTGCTATAGTGTGTGACAGTGATTTCTTCTGCATGAATGCATCATATTTTCCTTTCATAAAGCAGAAATCTGAATCTGATGACACTGTAAATAAAAAGGTGTAAAATTAGAGCTCCAGCGCTCTAAGTCAGTTGCAAGCAACAGCACTCTAATTTTAGACCAAGTAATCTAAAATTAGATTAAGTAGTCTAAACTTAGAGCGCTATTGCTCTAAAATCTTAGAATCTAAGTTAACTACAGTTTATATTATTATTGTTAGAAGCCAGTTGATGATTTTTCAAAATCAACAAATCTTTTTCTCCTAATCAAATGTCAAAAAATGAACGCATTTAAAATTGAATAATAACACACAATTCCAATAGAAAAACGAAAACGATTGTAGTCTTTGAACATATGATTGAAATTCAAGTCAAAACTTTATTTTGGAAGCAAAAACTCGAATTATCCTGGATATAAAATTAGCCTAGCATTCGAATTCTAGAACAAGGAAGTTCTAAAACGAAATCTAAACTTACACCATTTTACATACAGTGCAATTGCATTACAAAGAATTGTCTGACAAATAAAATAAAAGCGTATAAATATTTTTAATTACAAACAAAATGACGTGTATACTTATATCAATGAGAGAGTGAGACCAATAAAAAATGCGAACATGGTTGTATATCGAAAGTTATCCGGTTGGCTGATCGGAAACTTATATTAATAAATGATATTATGTACGGAGAAAAAAAATTAACGACTTCAAGCAGGCGTCTTAAGTTTTCTTAAGTCGACTTATGATTAATTGCGGGCGAGTTATAAACTGCAAGTTCGTGAGTTTGACGAAGCGACATGCACATGATCATTAATCGCTCGGTTTAGATTAATTTCTGCAAGTTCGATGAAATTGCATTACATGGGCTGGTTCATGATGAGGAGGTCCTTAAAAATCAACTTGAGCGTGAACTCCAGTAATATGTAAATAATAAACCAAACCTTTAACTCGTAAATTCGGTGAAATATATTTTTTAGCATAAAAAAGGAACAAATTTTCTAAAATTGCTGCAAAAAGATAGTTTAAAATTGAAACAAATAAAACAGTTGGATTGATTAGAAGAGATTTAGTTTTAGCACATCAATTTTAGCAGTCATAGTTTATTAATTTGTATCATACAAAATATATATGAAAATGTCTTATATATAATCCTTTAGATGGGTAAATTGAACCCCCACAACAGAGTCCCGAATATCTCTCTATTCCCTTGAATTAGTTGAGATAAATATTTTTTTATCAAAAAAAAAACAGAAATCGTGGGATATCAGTTTTTAAAGTGAATAAGACTTATTTTTGTCAGACACTTTTAAGTCGACTTAAGAAGTTCTCCTTCGACCAAATGACTTAGATTTAAAATGCACGATTCAAAAGTTTTTCGAAAAGAAGAAAAAAAACCAGGTGCTAAAGCAATCCTAAAACATTTATACTTTGGTGATGTTTGCAATAGTTACATTGAATGGTAAAGGTAGTCACCCGACCTATTTTTGTATAATTTCGAATATGGCTACTAAGGTATATAAAATACGCGTATACACACAACACATACACGAACACAATATGAAACAAGAAAAAAACAACATGAGTATACGTCTTTCCGAATTACCCAAGACAAGCGTTCAAATCTATTATCAATTACTGTGACTATAAAGATAATAATATCCGTATTTGTGTAACTATTATAATTGGTTATGAGGATGATAAATAATCTAGCATGCGAGCCGACCGAAATGAGGCAATTTGCGACCAAAGTTGAAGGACGTTTTGCCAATGCTGCCACCAATTTAAAAAACCAACAAAATAAAAATAATCAAAGGAGGGCAAATCAATTTTTTCGTCGAGTTGCCTCTATTTCGGTCCAGTCTCACTTTCCTCAAAGTGTAATACATGTTTTAATACCGTATATTTGTAAAACTACGATTAATAATCGAAAGTGTAACTTTGTATAAGTAGACGAGTGTTTTCTGTAAAAACGATCCCTTTTTTCTGTTCTTTTGTTTCCAACTTTGTTTTTTTTTTTTCTTTTATTTTACAGATTCATTGCACAAATCCTCTGACGAGAAACGTGTCCGAACTGTCCACAGCTATTTTTATGATTCTTTTCTATTGAACAAAAAATATCTACTGCAATTGGATTATTGAATAAAGTGTGTGATCCATTTACCAAATGAAAACAAGTCAAAAGAAACAGATAATTGGGACACATTGCTCGTGGGACCAAATAACCGTATTCTCCCGAATCAAAAAAAATGGGAAACTCTGACTTTGGCTGACACTTAGACATTTTCATCCATACTGTGTATAGTTATTCTGACACTTTTGTCGAAAAATTGTTAACAAATTAAGGACGATTCGAAAAGAGAAATTTTGTACTCAATCGTTTTTTTTTTCAAGTTCAACAAATCCATTTATTCAGCAACTTCAAAAATTTATTTTCGAATGAGATACTCTGGTTCCTTATTTGATATTCTAATTTAATCGATTTTTTTACAAACACAAAGTCTTTTAATAGAAAATACAAACATTATTTTTTGGAATATTTACATTTTAATCGATGAATTTGTCTCTTAATAATTACAACCATTTGACGGTCATGATTGTATATAAAATATAAATACAATTAAATATACCATCCAATGATTACATCTAATCAGAAAAGTTAATTCCTTTGATCGATGAACATTTGATTGAACGTTTTACTACGCAAGCTTTTTAACTAATAAAAATACTTTGTAGTTGTGGAACATGCGATTTAAGGGTAAACTTATACTTATGTTACCATTAGCTCTAGCAAAACGATAAGGTCTAAGTAAGCTGATATACATGCGTAACTTATTCGTTAGGAAAAAAGTGGTGAGTGGATTGAGTATTGTAGCACCACTAACTGAATAATCATACTCGACTCTTTTTCTCCGAATGAGCCGTTTGTATACTTTGTATTAGTAATGGCGTGCGTCATGTGCAGCAGCAAGCTTTTTGTGTGCAATATTTTCATTCAAAATTTCGAATTTCATTTCAGTGTTACAAAGACAGATGAAACAATAAAACTTTGAACACTAAAATTAGACATTTTCTTTATGTTCTAAAATTGCATCTATCTTTGGTGAAAAATTCAGGAATCAACTTTTTGTTTAATTAAACTTGAACTTAAATTTTTTGAATTTAAAATTAAATGTATTTTAAGCTTAAGAAAAATGTTTATTGTGAAAAGAAAAAAAGTGAATACATTTTGTTTAAAATGTTGCATACAAATTGCCAAAATGGTCTTTCCTATTTAACCTTCTTACAAAATAAAATTGTCCTAATGTACTTGTTTAGTTTAATGTTCCATCGTTTGTTACAACTGTTGTCTTGAATTACAATTCGACCAAATGACAAGACGCGATGTGACATTATGTGTTCAATGAATGAACGCAATAAAATAAAAATAAAAAAAAGAAGACGTATTTCGTTGTTAAGTACCGTCAAATGGGTTAACTTTGTGCACGATTTAACACTTTATAAACTTTGTTTTAAAAAAAAACAATAATAATCGATTTTTTGTCAATCTTTTATGTCACTAGATTTATGGTTATAAACAAAAGAACAAGTTTTGATAGTTAATATAATTTTTGAAGGGTTTACTCCATGAAATAAAAACCATAACATTTCTTGCACAAAGTTATACTCGTTTGGGGCAACTTTGTGCAAGAAGTTTAATTAAGATAATGCAGGTAAATTATTAAAAAAAACTAGTTAATAAAGTCAAATATTACATTTTCATTTAATAAATCGTTCAAGTATTAAATTTAGTAGATACACTAATTTTACAAATAAATTATATTCAGTTATTTTTGTTACAAAAAAATTAATATTCAAAACAAAACATTAATTATAATCAACAAAAATAAATATCTTATAAAACATATGTGTTAATACAAGCTTAAAAGAAAATATTTTTAGTTATTTTATATATCTTAGTTATTTTTGTATCAACTAAAAAACCTTGCTACTATTAATAAATATACATATCACTTTACATTTCTTTATATAATGACGATCATCATTATAATGTCAGTCAGTTTCCCCAGAGGAAATCGATCTCTTTAACTCGGAATGTGTCTTCATTTTTGACCTCTCTTGGTTTCTTAATTTTTTAATTGATCTTGTCCAGTTTAAACATTTTTGGCTTTTCGTTATCGTCCCATTTGCAATTTTTTTTAAAGTTTTGGTTATTGTTAGCATTTTTTGATATTTTCTTTTGATGCACGTTTGACGCTAACAATTTTTTCTGGAAAAAAACATCCTCATAATTAACTATGACATGATCATTTGTTTTTAAATCTTTCATGTCGAAGTTGTCCTTGGAAATCTGCTGCTCTTCAAAGTCCGAATTTTCATCTTTAGAATCATTTGATGCACCTACGATGACGTCCTTCTCCACATCTTCTGCAGAAACGCTTTTTCTAGGGGCCACATTCAGCTTCCTTTTTCGTTGCTTTGTAGTAAATGAGTTTGTAAATCTTATACTTTTCAGATGATCAACAAATTCGTCAGCAATCACTGGTCTGACCTCATTCAAATCTTCTACTGGTAGTTTTCCCAACACTTTCTGACGATCCAAAGGAAAAATTCGTGTTCCACGAAATCCTGCAATCATACTTTCACTTGATTATAAGTTACTCTTATCTATCAATTTTGTGAGAAGTTGAGGAAAATGTGATTTGTCAAGACCAGTTACTTTTTTTCCTTTGGATGTGGATTTCCAGTTTGTCAGGATAGTTCGCCATGATGCTTTCAGGGGCCCGAAAAATGCGACATCAAGAGGTTGCAGCAGGTGTATCGAATTAGGGGGGAGACAACGTAATTTGCTGTCGTTTTCTTTACACATCCTTACAACTCGAACTGAAAGATGACTCGCAACGTTATCGTCAATGACAATTTTTTCCCTCAAATTTTGTGTGCATATGGTAAGAAAAGCGACTCAAACCAATCTTCAAACGTTGTCAAATCAAACTAGTCGCTATCCGAACGATTGTATCGACTATTTGTAGGTCTCCCTATAGTCCAAGATTGTATAAATTTTCGGCTTTGTATACTGTATATGGAAAACTGTTTCTGCCGCATTTCCACAAAACATAAGGAAAATGGAACTCTTTGATGATATTATTATTCGTTCAGTACGCTTGCATGATCGTTTAGCTATGACCTTGTTTTTTCCTGGATCATCAGTTCGTTTCATCAAAATTGAATACATTACTAGCCGGTGCGGATTTGATTTCATCAGAAATGTTATCGAAAAAATCGTTTACGATTTTCCGTGAAATACTTGCTCGACTTCTTTTAATATTAATGGCTAATCGTTCTTTTAAAACATCTGATTGCCTGAGTATAAAGGATTTGGCCCAATCGATTCCTGGAAAATTATTTTTGAACATTGGAATGTTTCTCTTTAATTTATCGAGATAATTTTTCGTGATAAGTCTTAAATCAAAACGATCCAGTGGTACATCACATTCTGCCATATTCGCACATTGCTCAGCAAGACATTGCTCTTCAACTTCCATTAAAGCTATGGGTCGACCTGAACAAAATTGTTAAATTTATTAAAATCGTACATTTGTAAAAAAACAATTTTTTTATAAAAGTATTTATAAATACTTTTCACAGTATTAATAATATAAATAATTCATTTAACTTTAGGTTGCGTGTGTTTTTTGTGAATTTTATTCGAGATCATATTTTGGTGAATATTGAACTGTTTTGAAGCGGCTGTAATGGTCATACCATCATAAATTTCTTTTAAACTTGATTCCAGCTTCTCTACAGTATAGTTAGAATAATTCCTTGTTCCAGGCTTTTTTGTGATTTCTAGCCATTCTGCTGTATGAAAAACAAATGATTTAATTTTGCACAAAGTTACCCCACAAGAAAAAAATTATTTCATCCCTTTTTATTTACTAAAATACTTTCTTTCTTGGTGTGTATTATTGTTAAAAAATATATAAATTAATCTAATTTTACTTACCACTAATGTTTGATGAACGGAAAAGTATTTAACAGATAAAGTTTTACAAGCTATTTGTCGTTACATAAAATAGATAACAAATCATTCGAATTAAAATTTGAAAATAAACACGAAGAAATTATAAATTTGAATACAAATCAATTTAAAGGGTCAAGGAGACATCTAAATTTGGATAGTGTAACTTACAGTGGTTCAAAATA
The DNA here is from genome assembly GCA_022817325.1 of Idris sp. 1 HC-2018. Lineage (NCBI taxonomy): Eukaryota > Metazoa > Arthropoda > Insecta > Hymenoptera > Scelionidae > Idris > Idris sp. 1 HC-2018. The sequence goes on from JABFPM010001834.1 coordinate 11,611, forward strand.
AAATCTAATAGATAGTAGCACTTGATTAAAATTGAATTAATATTTGCACAAAGTTTCCCCATTTGACGGTAGTACCGAAGTTTTTAAACGTAATCTATTTGTATGTGACGTATAATCTTCTCGGTGGTTTTTAAACTTACACTTTAATAAGGACATCCGTAATTCTGAGCGTCAAATCAGTGATTATCGGAATTTGTATTTATTCGACTAAGATTTAACTTTATATGTGATCATTATTCGACAGACCGTTTGACAATTAAGGGTATCATCAAACTAAACCGAAATAAACAGTTAGATCAACTTATTGTTGTAATTTTTTTATTATTATTTTAATATACGATTTGCGTTATCTTTCATTAAATTAGCACAGATTATTGTTTTTCGGAATACATTTACAGTGCGCTTCAAAAGCGCTCTGCGTGATTCTTCGACATATATATTTATATATACATAATGAATTGTCAAAATTATCACGGATATTATACAAAAAGAACTGGAATAATAAATGGTAAATAAAGTAAAAAGGTTTAAATTAATTAATCCCAAAAACATTTTTTTATACAAGTTTCAGCTGTGATAGGTAAGTTTAATTAATGTTTTAATTTTTTGAAAGCTGAATAAAATTGAAGCCATTCAGGTTTGAAAATAAAAAATCCCAACATTATTTTTAGAATTTTTTTGAAATTTATTTTAAGTAATCATTATCATACAAACATTACAAAACCTAAATGCATTCGAACTCACATTGCCAAAAGTAAAATTCACTTGACAATAAATTCACTAGTTGTATTTGTGATTCCAGTAGACCATCGAATTCAATTGCTTAAATTTTCAGTTGTTTCCTGCTGTTCAAATTTAGGATATTTGCTGGCGACCGTGGCCCAGGTGATTCGTCCACGAGACAAATCCTGCAGAACTGAGGGCAATGTTTTCAGCTGAAAGAGACAAACAGACTTTCAGTACATGAAACACAACAAAACAGGGTCATACAAATCAATTGTTTAAACTACTTGCCTCTATTCGCACTTGTTCCATACTGTCTCGTTCTCGGAGGGTAGCGCTGTGGGGCTGACGGTTCACTGTATCAAAGTCTATTGTAACCCCAAAGGGCACCGCAATTTCGTCCATTCTTGAATATCTTCTTCCAATGCTGCTTGAAGAATCGTCAACTTTATGTGAAACACCCACATCAGTTAAATCCTGGGCTAAAAATAACATTTACATTCTCAGTAGTTTATTTTCAGGAAAAAAATTAAAATAAACTAAGTTACTACACATACAGTTTTTAATAACCAACTTAATCTGTTTAATTTTTTTCTTGGCGAAGTTATTTTTGTCTTTATTAAGTTACATTTTTTGTTTATTAAATTAGATTTTTCTTTGTTAATTTATTTGTTTTTTTATCAACTTTTTTGTCTTTATTAAATCATTACGAAATATGTATAAATTATTTAGCAAAATTGTTACTAACACAACTCCTTAACAAACGAAACAAACTCCGCATTGCCGCTGAGCGGCAGCACCGAGCACTTCAGTGGCGCCACCACAGGCGGCAGACTGAAGAACCTTCTCTGCTCATCGCCCTCCCTAGTTTTGAAATTCTGCTCAAACAGCGCATACATTATTCGTCCTATGCCAAAAGACGGCTCAATCACCGAAGGAATAATTTCCTCCACATGCACCGTCCTGGTGCCCTTGTTGAAACTCAGCATGTCCTTGGTGACCTGCACCTTGCTTCCATTGTCGAGCGCCAGCTCGCACCCCTCCCCCTTCTCAAAACTCCTCTCCATCTCCGCCACGCTCTTCTCTGATAACGCCTGCAGCGCCTCCGTGACCATTTTCGCCTCCTTTTTGAAGGTCTTGCCAACGAGCGCCTTGTTAAGCACGCACTCATAAAAATCGACTGTTTTCGGCTGCGGCAGTTTTTTTATCACAACCAATTTGACGCCGGTGGCCTTGGCGTGCTGGCTGAGGTCGTAAGCGGACCTGTCGGCACAGCCGACGCATTCGATCCAGCCGTACGAGGTGAGACACTCGGCGTCCCAGCAGTCGCAAGCGTAGTGCGCCATCTCGTTGCTCATGTGCTGGCGGAAGCGAACTTTTTGTGAGTTGATTCCGACCTTGAGCAGAAACTGTTGGATCCGGGCCATGTAGTAGCCCAGGGTCTCGTTCGCCACCAGACCGGTGTCAACTGCCTGGCCGATGGTCAGCCACTGGGCACTTTTGCCATCCATCTGGTTGCAGGCAGAGTACATGAGCATCTTGGTGTCGCGGACGTTTGCGAATTTGTCGTGATTCTTGTCATTCGGGTCGCAGAAGTGCTCAATCTCGGCCATGGTGAACTCGCGGACTCGAATCAGACCAGACCTGAAAATATAATACAATAAATAATTGTTCTAGAAGCTTTTTTTTATTTTTTAGAAACCTTATAAGTTAATTTTTTACCACCTATCGTAATTTATCAATTTTAACCGACTCCCGAAGGTGTCATGGCGGCGTTGATATGAACAGTTGATCAGCGTGCCAATAGGCATCGCCGTTTATTTTCTATTTCTTTCTAATAGGAAAGGACAGATAATTTTCCGATTTTGTTATTGGTCACGCACACTAGTAGAGAACTGCCATTTTAACAACGTTTGGAGACGATTAAAGGGAATCAGTTAAGTCAATATTTAAAAAAAATGAAGACTTAATAATTATTTTTTCGGATCAATTATATAACTAGCAGCGAGTTTATAAAGTTGTTTCTCAGTTCTGGTTCTGTTGTAAATAATATAATTCATTTTAGTTTGAATAGCCATTAAACATTTTGAAATTTTATACGAAACTGATAAATCATGTTAATATATGATATGGGCAACGGTAAGAATTAAATATTTTTGTTAAAGTTTTGTAGGGTTTTTCAACTTTAATGAGTTAAAAGACTAATTTATTAGTCATTTGGTGTGTACCATGCACACCACCATCATACAAAATGTAATTTGTTTAAAACAAAAATTCAAAAATTTTAATGGCTTCTGCTGATTATTTTGTCTATGAATTCATATATTTTCATTACAGATTGTTAGAGCTTGTAAAATTCTGAACATTTTCAAAAAACTAGATTTTTTGATAATTTTTTGAAGGAGATATGACTTTTTGAAATTGTCTTTTATTGTGTAGCAACTTGTAATTTTTAACGTAAGATCATAACTGTTACAGTCAAGTTAAATATATTTTTGATTAGACGTTTTGAATGCTGAAACATCAAGCATCGAAAAACAAAATTATTTGCATTTTCCCACGAAAATAAAAAACAAAGACATTAGACTTTTAAATAAGACTAATTTTAGGTGTGTTCAGACTTTTTACAGGTACTGTATTATTTAAAAGTTAACAGTAATGAGAGAACATTTGAATAAAAAATTAAAGCAAAAACAAGTATGGAAAGTAAAATATGAAAACCTAACATTCAAATTTGTTTTGATTTTGTTCAGCTGTTTATTTATTAATTTGTTCATTGTTTAACAAGTGCTTTCAAATACTTAAACACATATTGATAATAATTATTCAGTTATTTATAGAATTTTATCACAATTAAAGCAAATTCGAAATTTTATAAAATCACGATAGAAGGTACAATGCTAGAAAAAAAACATGATAACTGGAGCAGTCAGCTCTTTTTTACATATTAATTATTTTCATCTATTCAATGATATATTATATATAAATCTAAAACAATAGAAATGTTGAGCATATAAATAGCTATAAAAGAGTATTTTTATTTATTTTTAATCATCAATAATGTGTACGTATTTCAAAAACTAGATAACCTGAACTTATAATTTAAAAAAACTTGTTTTAATAACTTTCATTTTACAAATTTTATACTGCTAAATAATTAATTTAAACCAGAACCTGAAGATAGAAATGAAGAAACAAATTTTCAAGTTTTTTAAAAAAAAATTATACTAAGTAATAAATCAGACCAGAACCTAAAAGTATAATTTAATAAAAAATTGTTGTAATAACTTTTGCAGTTAAATTTCTTGAAAATGCTACACAGCCAAATAATTCAAACCAGAACCTGATGTTGTGATTTAAGACAAATTATTTCAACACATTTCTTTTTACAAATTTATTTACTGTAAAATAATAAAAATTTGTTGAGTACCTGGGCGAGATTTCATTACGAAAAGCATTGCCAATCTGCGCAGCAGCAAACGGAAGCTTTTCCTGGTTGAACTCGAGGAGCCGTTTAAAATTAACAAAAATACCCTGAGCAGTCTCAGGCCTGAGGAAACCCTTTATCAGTCCAGTCGGTCCGATCTGCGTGCCGAACATGAGATTAAATTCCATCGGCTCAGACAACTCGTTTCCTGAAATCGGCGATTTCATCTCGAATTTCCGCATCACCTCGTGCATCTCGGACTTGTTCATGCCATCGAGCTTGACCATGATATCCTGACACTCCGAGCGCACGGAGTCGTCGACCTTTTTGTCCGAGGCAATTTTTTCGAGGTGCGACTTGATTAGGTGGTCGAGTCTGAAGCACTCGCCGGTTTTCATGTCTTTAACCATCAGGTCGGCGAAACGGTCCACGTGACCGGAGGCCTTGAGCACCGGCTCCGGTGTCAAAATCGAGCAGTCCACTTCGAGCATTTGCTCTTCAAGGATGAAAAAGTTTCGCCAGGCGGACAGCAGGTTTGATTTCAGAGCGCAGCCCATCGGTCCGAAGTCGTACTGACCAGTGATGCCGCCGTAGATGGCGAACGACTGGTCGAAGAAGAACCTGCGGATCGTATTCATCAATTATTAAAATATTTTAATATTATAAAAAAATTTCTTTCTTAAATCTCTATTGAAATCTTCACTACTTGTATGCTCAAAATCAATTCTTATGTTCAATATAAGATAAAAATTATATTTAATACCACAAAAAATGTTGAATCATGTTATGAGTCAAGTCCTAATTCATCCAATCATTTCTCTGATAAAATAAAATCAATTAAAAAAGTATATTCAAAAAATATTCAATTATATCTACGATGACCTTACAAAGGTAAAAAAGTAACGAGGCAAGGTCTACGGTTGTAACTTCATAAAAAATACCTTTTTTCTATATCTCTATTGAAACCTTTAATACATGTATCCTCAAGATTTGTTTATATATTCAATATTAGTTAAAAATTTTATTAAATACCACAAAAAAATTTAAAATCATGTAATGAGGAAAGTTTTAATCCATTCAATCGTTTCTCTGATAATTTACAAATGAAATAAAAAATTTTGAGGAAACTATTTCAAAAAATATTCAATCATTTCTATAATAACCTTACAAAGGTAAAAAAGAAACGAGGCAAGGTCTATGGTTGTAATACCTTCATAAAAAATACCTTTTTTCTATATCTCTATTGAAACCGTTAATACATATATCCTCAAGATATGTTTATATATTCAATATTAGTTAAATATTTTATGACAAGCCTTGGTTTTATTATAATTATTTTACTGGGATTTTAAATATGAATAATCTAAACCTGCGTTTCAAAAGGTCCTCCATGCGAGCCCGGTCAAAGGTCGCGGAGTCGGGCACGAACGAGAGCTCCTTGTCTTCGAGCAACTTTTTGCGCAGCTTCAGCTCTGCGACGGCTTTTTGCACGTCGAGATCGGGAGCACCATTTTTCTTCAAGTCTCGCACCAGATCACCCTTAAAAAATATATTAACTATAGTAAATGACAATGCAATTTAAAATAATACTTTTATAACAAACTGTTAATTTTTTAGGGGGGAGTTCTAGTTTTAAAATCAAAAAGCAGAAAGAATAGTGACACTTGGATGAAATATTGAATGGTGATGCATCTTAAGAAGACTTTTAAATATATGTAAAAATTGGGACCGGGGGAGGGAGGATGGATTTTGAGGGGGGTGGGTGTCCCAAAATGGGGTATAGAGACATTTTTTTGGAAAAAAAATCTGCAACTTTGTAGAGTATCATTTTTACTTCGGAAATGTACTCAGGATGTCCAGCGAGAAGGGAATTTAAAATTCAAGATTTTTTCCAGGTTTTCCAGGTCAAATATTTAGATTTTCAAAGTTCTAAAATAATTAATATAGACATTATTTTATTTAGTAATTGCATTTTTATTATGAATGTATATAACAATTAGCTACTTTTGAAATAAAGACTTTTTTATTTGGATATTCAATCACAGAAAGAATTAAACGAAAAATATTACAATGCTAACGATTATGGTTAAACGATTTATAATATCATTATGTAAGTTTTGATCGAACAAATAATTTTATTAATAAATAATAAATATATAAAGTATTGAGTGAGTCAACATTTATAAAAGTATTAAATATTTAAATAAACAAAAATAAATAAGTATGGATGTTACTATCAAAACATCATTTTTTCACATTTTTTATTGCAATTGAAAGTTGAGCTACTTCCGTCAAAAATCTTGCTCTTTTTTAATTTCCATTAATTTTCGTTGTTTTAAATTAGCTTTTTCTTATTCATCTTTAGCCTCTTTCTCTCGATTAATTTTGTCACTTTTGTAAAAAGAATGTGCATTGCGCAAGGAATGAATCAAACATTTATCAATTTCGAAATTTTCAACTCCACCAAAATTTTGAATAGTATCATAAATATATCTCTGAGCTATCAAGCTTTTTTCAGTTTGATTTTCTACAATACATTCCGATTTGATGTAAAAACCTCGCTCGACAGCTGCATTTCCATGAGAAAAAATTAACCCTTAAACGTTCTCTGGGAAAAGGGTTTCCCACCTATGTTAAAAATTAATTGGGATATTTTTTTTTAAAACTATGGTTGTATTTTATAGTTGATAGCTTAACTAGTAAATTTGCAAAATTTCATCAATTTCCATGGCTACTGTAATTAGTAATAGAGAAAAGTATCTTGTCTTGGAAATACGGTTTCCCAGTGT
>JABFPM010001835.1:0-18546 GCA_022817325.1 Idris sp. 1 HC-2018
ACACCTAATAAAGAATTTGCTCCTGGTATACAAGGAGGAATCTCTTTTTCCAATACAGGGCCTATACGAGCGCATATTTTTAGCAAATGATCTGGTCTTATGTGAGAATATTTTGCTTCCTGTGAACAATATTTAAAATTTACTTTAAAATTTATTTTTTTAGTAAATAAAAAATTAATTATATATAGCAATGCATGAGACATACACTGTAAAGGTGAATAACATTTTTTTATTCATCTTTAATGTTTATTGATTTTTTCAGCATTTATACTCCTTCAGACAGAATCTATAGTCTCATTTATAATGCACAGTATGAAGTTATATCTAGCACTTCGGTAATGCGAGAAAATTATTTTTCCTACATTCTTAACAATGTAATTTGAAAAAGCAAGATATTGAGGAAATAATTTTTTTTCATTTATTTTTAAATTGCACATTTTTCAGTGTGATACACTTCAAAGTATATAATAGTAATGTCATTTTAGAATAAATTTAAACATTTTATTATTAAACAATAAAAAAACCAATAAAATTTGTATTACGTTATTAAGATGAATCACAATTTAAACTAAAGAGATTTTTAATTTAAATAACGATATCTTCAATTTAAATATCTTGCTAAAAAAATTGTTTATCGGATAACAATAATAATAATAATAATTTAAACTTTCAAAATCAAAACATTGACCCGCCAGAAAGTCGAACATCAAGACAGTAAACAAATCTCATTGATCAAATCGTGCAAAATGGCGGATCGCTGAACCGTCTTTCTCATTGGTCTACCCAAGAGTAGAGATGGTTGATCTGTCTAGATGCAACAAGCATTGCTCCGGGAAGGGGAAGAAGGGGATGAAACCAAAACGTAAATGAAAAAACGACAAAAAAAATCAACAAAAGTTCAACCCAGCGTAAAAAATATTAAAAAAATATTTCCAAAACAGATATTTGTTTTTTTTTACATTTTTAATTTTTTGTATTATTTTTTATTTTTTTATTAACAAAAAATTCTTACCAATTCTTCAAAAGTTTGTCCATGCGAATTACCCTGCCAGTCAAGACGTCTGGGTAAAATCTGAAAAATAAAAACAAAAACAATAACAAAAAAGTGCATTTAATTTTGAGGTTATAATGCAATTTGCACTCAAAACACGAGTTTCGCGTTGTTTTGACAAGTGGTGGCCACGTGCGGCAACGCTTGGGCCCGGCTAATGTCAGGCGGTACTTTAAAACTCACCTCAGCTTGTTCCAATACGCGCTTAAGTTGCTGAAAAAGTAAACACAATTTCAGTCAAATAACTGACAACAATTGACAAAATTTCACAACAATAAACAATTTAGGATAAAAAGCAAAAGAAAAAAATCACACCTGTGAAACTTCCTGGCACGGACCTGACGATAGAAATTTGGCGATGAGGAAATACAGCTCTGTGAACAGCAACAAAGTCAAAAGGGCAAATGTCGGTCACGCGCAACAATTACGCGATAAAAAAATTGCCTGTTATTGAGATGACTTACCTGGCGCGATCACGGACTCGGTGCGAGTCATCGCGGGGTCCATTTTTCGTCGCTTTCGGGTCGCGGTTGCACGTCTGCCCGATCAAAGCCTCTGTGTTCTGTCCATTTTGATTTGACGAAATGGTGAAACCGAGCTTCTTTGTGACGAAGCGAGAGGGCACCGTACAAACAAGTTGAGAGACCTGAGACAGTGTGGGTTTCGTAAAAGCAAGATATATATTTTCTGTGTGCACTTTGATGTGTGTATACAAAATCCAGTGCGAGATATAATATCGGTCGAGTTGCGCACTCTAGACGAGGTGATATGAAACAATGACTGCGTGTATGCGCAGGCCACGCAAAACTTGAACTGATAATAATGGCGCTGTGTCGCACAAAAAGAGCGAGAAGGGAAAAGGACGCGTAGCGCGCAGGTAGACGATGTGCGCGCAAGTGATGCGCAACTGCTTGGAGGCAACTTTCAAAATTTACTTCAGTATCTTAATAAAACATAACTTTTTATAATAAGCTAAATCAGTTTTATATTTTATAAATAAATAATAATATATATGTAACGTCTATTACTAACATGTAAAGATAATATTTTGGCTTCAGTATTTTGTTTTTTTTTTCGTTGTTTCATATGGATAGGTTTGTTATAAATCAAATTCATTTTACTTCGTACATTACACATTTTTTATAAATTTGATTTAATTGTTATTTTCATTATCTTCTACATTTATTACAAACTAAACAAGGAACTTCTCGAGCTGTTCATAAAGTTGACTTTTGTTGAAAATTATATTCTGTCACGTTTGTTTTGATGTTAAATATATACATGCAAACGCCTATTTTGTCTCAAAACTAGCAAAAACTTTGTTTAGTTGTTAAGTTAGTACTATGCCTACACATAGCGAAGTAAAACGGAGCAAGGCAGAATTTTTTTTTTAAGTTGGACTTCCATCGTTCACTCGACGTCAGATTTTATTTAAAAAATGTCATAAGCATTCTTTATACTATAATTTATAAAACTGCAAAGTTTGAACAAAATTTTGAGTATAGAAACTGAGATATTAATTGTCAAAATTAAGCAAAAATACATCAACAGAATAGGAACAAACCTAAAAACGAGAACACTTTTCGTTCAAACTTTCTAACAAAACGTCAGAACAAAAAACTATAAAAAGTTTTCTTAATTAAATATAATCAACGTCCGCAAATTTTAATAATATTGTGAGTACAGTTTTTTTCAAATAACAATCGAAATCTTACATTTTATATTATGTTAATCAAAAAAATATTTCTTTTGCATTTTTTTTATAAGATTAGCACTTTTTTTAAAATCTTGTATTTTATTTTCATTAAATCACATTGTTCTTATTAAAAAAAATTTAATTTTTTTTGTTATTTTTAATATGAAATTGCAAAATAATTGAAATTAAAATCTTAAAAATACGGACCTTCATAGAAGTCCTACCTTAAAGCTAACTCAAAAAGATCACCTCGAGATGTTTCTTTATAATTAAAGAATACTCGGATAGTAAAATCCGTTTTATACTTACTTTTAACAATTTACTTTTTATTATAAAATGTACATTTCTTGATACTGAATGCGTTTTTGTTGACTTTTCTAATAGGATTCAGCTAAGGTCTAACCAGATCTCGAAAAACTTTTTACATCATTTTAAACGGTAGAATATTAAAATTAAAATTTATAATCAATAAATATATACATATAGAAACACTATAAAAATACACTTATAAAAAATACTGAGCATTATGAAATTAATTAGATATATACACAAAACTTAATGTATCAATTTTGAAAATTTAAAATCTGCATATTTCTTTGTGCAAAAAATGCACACTACTTTTTCAAAAAATCTTCAGCCTCTATAAGGTTGATCACAATTTACATGATCAAATTAGAGAAGATGCCACAAAATTATTATATGAGCCATCAAAATAGCTGTAAAAACATAAAACATATTTCATACAGAGAAAAAATAATTCCAGCTGATATTGAAGAAACAAGAAATTTACCCGAGCTGATAAAGGAAATGTTAGTGTAATGGTAGATCGACGAGAATACGTTGATAAAGTTGAAACCTCGATTGAAACCATGCTTTCAAATCGAAAAACTTATACACCAGTTACGAAGAACCCACTTAACAAAATTATTGATAAACAACAAGAACTTTTAAGAAGATGTTAAAAGAAAGGATATGTTTTTGAAGGTGAATATGATAGATTTTACAAAACATCTGGAAATCTTTCCCGGGTATATGCCCGGCTAAAAATTCACAAGAAAGATAATCCTTATATAATTATAAATTCTTCAATTGGTAGTCCTCTTCATGATTTTGCAAAATATTTACAACTATTATCACAGGGATTACAAAAGAAAATTTACACAGTTAAAAATAGTTTGGATTTCATAGACTTAATCAAACCTGAAGAAGTTCCAGAACATCACACAATGATATCGTTGGATGTTACTTCACTTTTCACTAATGTGCCAAACAGCTTATTTATAAAAAGCATTAAGTCAAGATGGGATAAAATTAGTAAACATTGTAATATTCTTCAGTATGAAATGGAAATTGCACTTAGAATAATCCTGAACACAACTTATTTTCAGTTTAACAACAAATATTTTTAACAAATCAAAGGTTCTTCAATGGGTTCACCACTTTCTTCCATTTTTGCTGAATTTGTTATGCAAGACTTGGAGAATAAGTGTATATAAAATAACTTACAATTAAAACCTTGGATTGATTACAGATATATTGATGATATTTTTTGTATTTTACATAAAGATAACATAAGTACTACGTTTGACGCATTTAATAAATTACATGAGGATATTAAATACACCATAGAGATAGCTAAAAATAATTTTATTAGTTTTTTAGATGTTCTGATACAAATTAGTAAAAATTCTATGAGACATAATATCATAAAAACAAATTGATACAAAAAGCCTACATATTTATGACAGGTTTTACATTACTTGTCTAACCATCCTATTTACTAGAAAAAAGTAATGGTTTTTAACCTTGTTGATAAGGCTATTATGTTATCACATGGGGATTTTCATAAAAATAATATAAAAACAGTAAAAAATATCGTAAAAAACAATTATTATCCAACTAACTTTGTAAATAAGTTCTTAAACATCAGGCTCAACAAACTTACACATTCTGATAGAGTAAAGGTAAATAACCATGAGATGAATGGCAACCCTTTTATAGTTTTACTTTTTAAAAATGTACGTGGAAATTGGATAAAAACAATCTTTCTGTTGTGTCAAATCATAGACATTTTGATGGTCATGAGTTTGATTGGGAGTATATAAAAATCTTAGATTCTGAGCCCAATTAGAAAAAAGAGATATATCTGAAATGTTACACATAAAAACTAATATAACTGTTCATAAACAGACAGATACAATTAAGTTGAAAAATACTTAGAAATGTTTGTTTAAATGTTTCAAAGTAACAACTCTGATATTAAATTTCCTCATATTGACAAACTCTCGACAGATAACGTATGATTAGTTTTTTGGTGTTTCTCAAAATTACAACTTTGATTTCTAAAAAATAATGACGTGGTTTTCTTTTTTAGAGTTTAAGTGAATTACATTGTAATATGTGACGTATAATAATATTGTATATTTTACTTGATAAAGACACATCGAAACGTTGTCAATAAATTAAAATAAAGAAAATCATCTTTAAGTTTTAATTACATTATTTTTAACACTAGAAAAACTAAACTTTTTAAATACATCAAATCAATGAATTGTCAAACTTAAATGGTAATTTCTTCGTTAATATGAAATAAAATGACTTGATATTTTAATGGGTATCTCAAAATATATCATACTAACTGAGAAATAACTAATTAAGTTTAAAAGATTTAAACCATTAATTATATTTAATAACAAACTAATACAAGACTGGAAATGTATTTTTTGTATTTCAAGACGAAAATGTATCAACGTAATTTTCATGTTGCTAAAACTTCAAGCGACAAAGTTGTTTGTTAATGTTGAAAGAAGATTTTCTCAAAGTTTTAGATCAACTTAAAGTTATTTCTCAGTTAGTATGATATATTTTGAGATACCCATTAAAATATCAAGTCATTTTATTTCATATTAACGAAGAAATTACAATTTAAGTTTGGCAATTCATTGATTTGAGGTTACAAAAATTTTAATTTTTTTTTTTATAAATATAATTCAAACAAAAAATGTTAAATATAAAAGATGTTCGCCATAAAAATCTCTACAAACTAGTATTTTTTATTTATTAATGTGTTAAAGTTTAGTTTTTTCTCAAATTCCCACGAGTTAGACAACGGATTCATTTGGTTCCGAGCGCTTATCGAGTTCTTGCCGCATGGCCTTCAATTATTTAGAAATCATGAAATCTAAATTATCGATATTAACAAAAAATACAAACATAAGATTTTGTATAATTATTTTTCTAAACATAAACATTAAGACTTATCAAAGTAAGATATTTTTTAGAAGATTATTCCAGGTAAAAATATAACTTTTATAAATAAATAAAAATGTATATTTATTTTGTAAACAAAAGAGATAAATAAGAATTTGTTGAATTGAAAAAGTGTATCAAAACTCATCTTTTTAATTTTTTAATTTTGAAAAACTTGAAGAACATGGTATTATTTCCGGTCTACAGAATACAGTTTCGCTGACCGAAAGTGTTACTATTTCTTTAAAATTTGAATTTGTTTGCTGACCAAAATCAACTTTGACAACATAAAGTCAAGAGGAAATTCTGTCATTTTTTCCCTAGCTTTGTTAATTCACTTCGATGAATGAGTGCTTCTAATCCTAATGCATGTAAATGTTTAATTACAAAGATTGATAATTTTATTCTATCGTAAAAAATAATTTTACGAGATTTTGGCGGATTCAAAAAAATCAAAATTTCATAAATCATTGTTTATGTTAGTAAGTTTATGTTATGTAACTTGTAAAGTTATAAAAGGGGCATTCTATGTCAAGTGAACCAGATTCTAAAAGAGTTTTTGAACTTTCCATTCAAAACATACAAATTAAAAATAACATTTTTAACGAATTTTTTATGTGAAATTAACTTATTGTATTCATGTTTTAGTTTTGAAAAGAGAATAAAAGATTCCGAAAAGTTAAAATAAAAGTATTTATTTAAAGGCCTTAAAATTATTAAGTAAATAAAATAATATAACGGATAAAAACGGTTATATGAGGTGTATTCGGGATACCGCTGGCAGCGAAGCGAATTGGGGAATTTTTTTTTTTTACCACGTTTGTATTATCCTGTATGTTTTTAAATAATACATGGAAAAATATAAGATTTTGATGAAAGTGTAGCATTGATAAAAATATTACAAAAAAATGAAAATGTTTACAATTGCAAAACAAAGACAAAAATCAAAACAAAGAATATGTTTTCATTTCAAAGAATTTCATAACTGTCGGTAAAGTAGGATTAAAATTTAAAATAAAATTTATTATTTAATAAAAAGTTTAGATTTAATTCTCAAGGTCAATAATTTAATTTTTTTTAATTCACAATTCCAATAAACATGTATCAATAAATAAAAACCTATTTTTCTTTGTTTTGATTTTTGTTTTGCAATTGTAAACATTCGCATTTTTTGTAAATGCTACACTTTCATAAAAATTTTATATTTTTCCATGTATTATTTAAAAACATACAGGATAATAAAAACGTGGCAGTAAAAAAAAAACAAAACAAAAAAAAACCAATTTGCTGCGTTGCCAGCGGTATCTCGAATACGCCTAATATTTCATTCATATGACAAAACCGTATCTTAAATTACTGGTTGAAAAAAAATAATAACATAGTTTCTAATCGCGACAATTATTATATATCTTGCTTAAAACATTTTGCAAATTTTTACTATGAAAACATTCAATTTTTATTTTTTTTATTTAATATTTTGTTTTGGTTTTATACTTTGTATTGTTTTGCTTTTATATTTTGTCCTTTGTTTTGTTTTTCTGTTGTATTTTGTTTTGTTTTGATTAAAATCTTTGTATTATTTTGTTTTTGTTAAAAACTTTGTTTTGTTTTTATTTTCGTTTGTTCAACTTTCTTTTTACTATTTTTAGTTATATTTTTAAGTTTTTCGCAAAAAAAAAACCTTTTTAAATTTTGGATAACTTGAGCTTGTTAGCATTTGCATTTAATTGCAACTGAAAATAAAAGATGAAAAACACCTAGTTTATTTACGTAAACAATTTTAAAATAAAACATCCCAGCTTTTGACTTTTACTGCCCAGACCTACTCTAATGCTCAACACAATGCAAATTGCTTTTGTTATCAATGTACATTTTTTGCAAATATTTAACAAAAAAAAAAAAAACATGAAAGATTAATAATTTCTAGATACACCGATCCATCAACGCAGAAACTGTTGTCTATAACAGCTTTTATTTAGATGCACACCCTTTTGTTTAAACAAACACAAAGTGAAAAGCAAAAATGGTGAATGTCATATCAAGGTCGCGTCAGAGATTGCCGGTTATAGATGAATAAACACCCTCTTCTAAACATATAATCAGCGCTTTAATGAATGAAACGATTATTTGATAAATACTATTTTCGTTTTTAAAACTTTCAAAATAATAATTATAAATAATTATTTTTCACTAATAAACTGAAAATAAATGATTTTTTTACGTAAGAATAATTACTTTTAGTTGCTGACGTAATGTGTAAACAAACGTTTTTTTATATGTTTATAACCCTAAATGAATTAAAACTTTTATCAACAAAATGTAAATATATAGTAAAATATATTATATTATATAGTAAATTAACAAAGTAAAAAAAACTTTATCAAAAAATTGAAAATGGAATTTTAATTAAAAGAATACCTACTGTTTTTTATTTATACATATTTCTTAAATAACAATTTTTTAATTTGTAAAAAGTGTTAAATTAGTGTGTAGGTGGACTTGAAGAATCACCTTACGTTAACATGTCAGTGTTTAAGTTACATGTATCAAATTACCTCGTGCTGTTGTTGCAACATTAAAAAAATTGCGAGACAAAACTTCCGAATTTTTAGATTCACAGTTCAATTGTACAACAAATGTATACAAAAAAATACAACATTTGAAAACAAAAATTTAAAAATTTCTTTACAAAAAAAGTAAAAAATGTTTAGAAATAAAGTTCAAAATTATTGTTTACAAATAAAACTAAAAAATATTGTTTACAAATAAAGATTAAAAATATTGTTTACACTTTCAAATTGTAAACTTTAAAAAAAACTCCAACCAGAAACAAGTCCCTAAGTACAAAGAGAAAGAACACTTACCTAAATGTCGAGGATTTCACTTTTTTCGGCGCACATAAACACAGTGAAAAAAACAACAAACGTATATACCCTGCTAAAATTGTAGTTTTTTTTCGCGGCAAAAATTCAAAAGTGGAAAAAAAAGTCGCAGTGTTTGTGCACTGTGGCCCTCGCGGACCGCGAGTAAGTCACGTACGCGCTGCAGCAATCACATTCACGGTGCAAAATGCACTCGCCGCGCAGACTCCACACCCGACACGATTAATTCGGCCATGTGAGTTAAGGACTGCGGTGCGTTCGCGCTTACACTGAAGTAAAATTGCCGGAAGGGGGATAAAATGGATAAACGATTGCTACGACATCTACGAATTTTTTGGAACAATTTTACAGAAATAAGTTACCGACTGACGGTAACAAAGAAACCTGCATTACCGATTTTTTCAATGAAACTATTTCTCAAAATCAACTTTTATCTTTTAGACAAAAATATCACATTATTCTTGGAATTATATTTAATACTTTTTGTGATAAGCTTTTAAACTGTAAATATTTTGTTTCACATTCTAATTGTTTTATCTCGAGAAGAAGAATTCGAGGTCTAAATTTTGATATATTCTTGTTTGAAAAAAGATAATTTTAACATAGGATCTCATGTAGAGCAATTTTATTTCATAAATATACAGTGCTGGATTTACATTTGACGGGGCCCCAAGCAAGCTAAAATTTGTGGGGCTCTCTTTTTAAAATTCTCTCCCCTCCCCCCCACATTTTTAAATAATAAAAAAAACAGGTACTTATTAGAAAAATAAAATATATATTAATAAATATCATTTTTCAATAAGTTACTATTTTTTCCTAGTTTTTTCTGTCGCAAATTGGTTAATGATATCATCAAAGTCAAGTTTTTGAAGCTTGTCTTTTTCGATGAAAAGTAAGCTCAAATCACTTACTTTTTCTAGCCTTATTTATTTTTTTTCAATTTTCAAAAAGAGTAACAGAAATTGTGAATTTGAAGTTATGTTATTTGTCTTTTAAGTACTTAAAATGAAACAAAAATGATTTTTTAACATCCAAAATATCTATAATCAACTGAAATTAAAAAAATGTTTGTATTTATTTCAAATATTTATGATATAAAATTTTTTGAAAATTAATTTTTGTTTTGAGTAGCAATTGAAACATGCAAACTACTATGATAATGAAAAATGGTTGATTTTAATTGTAAAAAAAATAAATAAAATAAGATCAGAAAGATTTTTGTGAAAAAAGACAAAAAATGTGTTGTACTCACCTTGCACCGATGACTGGTTTAATTGATGCTGCGCTGCTGTTCGCTATAACAATAAAAATATATACAATTAATAATCAGTGTCTTAAGAATGTCTGGTTGAAAGTCGTTTTTTTTATTTTTGTTGGCCCTTCGACAAAAGTTATTCTTAACTTAGTTAATAGTTTAACATATTATTATTGTATTTATTTAACAACTGTTTATCGAGTTTGTTGAAATTATTTTTAAAAATTAAAAAAGTATTGCTCATAATAAAAACAGAATTTTTCAGCTTAAAAATTAATATTTCAGAAACATAACCTAATTTATAAGTTACGGTACGATTGAAATACAGGATATGTTTTAAAATTTTAAAAAGGAAAAATTTAACCTAAATTATTAGCTAAATTTTGATTAAATATAAGTTATTTAAAAAAATTGTTTTAATTCATAAATTAAGGTAAATTTGAAATTGTTTAACATTATATTATTGAACATGAAAATAAAAAATATTCTTTAACTTGAAATCTAATAATTTGAAAATGTAACCTAAGTTGTTGATTCAATTTTGAATTATGAATTAAGTAACAAAAACTGGCCTTGACTTAAAAATTTGATTGTCCTATAAAAAACAGTATCAATAAAAAAATAATTTTTGTTGCTTTTAAATTTAAATCTTCTAAGACATAACATAATTTTCAAGTTATTTTTTAATCATTTATAACCTTTCATTTCAAAAAAGCTTGATTACGCTTAAATTTACTTTAAAAATTAAAATTCTAACCTAACATATAGGTTAAGTTTTGACTAACTATAAAATAATCTAACGAAAACTTATGTTATAAATTAACTATTCTATTCTAACAACATAAAACACAAAATTATATTTTTTTGCATACAAATTTAAAACCTAACCTATCTTTTAGGTTAAGTTTATACAAATTATTTTAAAAAAACTCTAAAAAATTGAGTAAAAAACCAAGATCTCAATCTTAAATTATTTTTACATTTTGCAGAATAAGCTTGATGCCAGACGCCTCCAAAGATTTTGAATCAAGAGACCGACTGCGAGGTTTCGCCCCGAAAATGTCATCCTTTTTGCCGCTCTTTATCCAGCGGAAGTACGACGACATTTTGGACAATCACTTGTCAACATTTGTCAATGTTTTTTTTTCTTTCTAAAAACGGAATATATATCATTCTGTTTATTCGCTTTTCCGGGCAAATATTGAATTAACACAAATTCAAATGTCGCGCGGGTTTTATGGCCTCGGTTGATTGTTTTCAAAACAGCCGCATCGGTGACTGCACTTTGTAGTTTAAATATGTAACATGCAAAATGACAGCGAAATATAGTATTTTAACACTTACAATTGTTTATTACGCAATACTGTTTGTCGCAATCTTTTTTTGCAGGAATTATGTTGATGAAAAGTTAATTTTTTTGTTTTTTTCCGAGTTACTTGGAAAATTTTTGGAGATTTAAATGCTCCTGGCTGATAGTTTTTAATCTGGAGAAATAAAATCTTACATAAGTTAATTAGACGAGCAAATAAACTGTTCTATTTGCGGAATGGGGATTACCATTCAAGATCATAATACATCATTAAATGAATCAATTCGACAAAGACCAATTCTTCACGGAGTCACATTCACATCCATTTATGAATTGTCCGTTTAATCACGTGGAAATTTAAATGTGCATTATTTAATCATAAAAATCTAACTGCCAGTTAACGTAGATGGCGCCATAAACAATAATACAATCTAATCAAATGTTGATTCAATTTTTAGTGCACCTTTAAAACATTTTTTTTATACAAAGTATATTTGACTTAAGTATGATTGTAAATTTAATTTAAGTTTTATATTTAAATTAACTTAAATACGATTTATTTTAAAATTTAACTCAAGTCTAAATTATTTTGAATTTTAACTTAAGTACAATTTTTAATTTAATTTTAAATTTAAGTTAATTTAAAATATAAATTAAAAAAAATATTTTCTATTTTCTTAATTCAGTTTTTTTTAAAAAAAATTAAGTTAATTAAGAAATGTTTTTCACTTATTTTATTTGGTATTTTAAGTTTTATTTAATTTAGTTTTTTTTTAAGAATTCACTTTTATCTTAATTTGTTAATTGATTTTGTTAAATTTTTATTATCAATTCATTAATTTTGGGCGTAAAAATGCACCTGAAAATCAACTTGTACGATTAATAGGATGCATATCAGGTGTGCAGTGGAACGACAGCTGTCCCGCATGCCGGTTAAAGCGAAAATCATTTGAAATACATTTTTAGTTAAGTTATGTAATTGACCAAAATGTTCGAAGAAAAGAGCAATGAATATTAAAATATAATTAGCTAAAAGAGGCAGGTGACAGTAAAAAAATAATAAATAAATAAAATGTTCCAATTTTCAAAATTTTTTATTTAATGTTTAACATTTGTTAAACAATTATATTTTGTTTTTAAAAAGTAAAGTCAAAATAAATTTTAAATGTTACAAGTCAAAATAAGAATCACAAATAAAATCAATAATGAAACAACTTTTTTCTTCTTTTTCTGCTTGAAAATGTGCCAACAAATGGCCACATGCAATTTCCATTGCAAATGCTTTATTGTTGGTAACCCCGCGAGTGACACTCAGGTGACTCCTAAGAAAAGGAAAGAAAGGGAGAGAAAAGAGTTCGCGAAATTATGCGAAAAAATTGATAAAAATTCGTTTTCTGCAACTTCTTCAACAAACAAGAAAAAATTATTTTTACTTTTAAAAAACTGAATGATATGAAAGATGATATTTTTGCAATCACCGATCCAACTGCGAATTGTCAAAAATTTTCCACTTAATTGTTGAACTTCACAAATTTTTGGCACCGTGTCAACGGCGTTTTTCTTATGACAACTTTTCTCAATAAAACTGCCGCATTTCCTCTGCACTAATGACACACAATTCGCGAGACTATTTTTTTCCCACAATCATCAATCAATGTAATTATTTAAAAAAATGTAAAAGAAAAAGTTAATTTTTTTAGAGACAACAATTTTTTTTTTTTTTTAAGAAAAATAATTTGGGAAAATTGTTCAGAAATTTTTGTGTAAATTTAAAATTCGTAGCAGAAAAAAATTGATTAATAACTGTCGGGACTTTTTGTAATGTCTGAGGTCGAGGTGTTTTTCGTTAGAAACAGCGCAACTCACTGAGAGAACGGATAACGTGACTTGCTCACTTGCATGTTTCCTTCCCCTACCCCGCATTTTCTAGATCTGTTTATGTGACACACTGATACGCGCATTATTAATTTTATTATGTATATGTATGTGCACTGCAGTGACGATTGTAAAAAATAATAAAAAAGTTTAATTGTCTGCCAAAAATGTAAACAAATGTTGCAGACTGTTTTAACAAAGCACAGCCACTTAATAGTTTTGTAATTTAATTTAACTTTTTTGTTTGAAAACCAAACGGAAAATTTCGAGTAAAAAAATTTGCTAAAGTTTTTTAAGAAACAAATTTCTGGTATGTAAAAAATAGATAAATAATGTAATATTTTATCAAGTTAATATAAACAACAATTGCAAACATAAAAAAATGGTGATTAAATTTTGAAAAGTTTGTACTTGAGAGTAGATAATTTTTGAAAAAAAAAATTATTTATAAAAGATATTAGTTTTTCTTTTTTACTTTTTATAAAAACTGTTTGTTAATTTTTTTAATTTGGTTTCTGATTAAGGAGACACCGAAATCGCGACAGGCGAAAAATAATGAAAAATAATGAAAAATGACGAAAAAATAAAAACAAATTTTATTACATTTTTAGATGCTTTGAAGCTTGCTGTTTCACGTAGTGAAGTTCGTTTGTCGAAATTCGTGCTAGAAATCACTTCTTTTTAATTTTTTAACACAAAAGTAGTGTTACGCGAAGCGCGATTCGTAGCACAGAAGAGAGCCGGTATAAAAGAAAAGCTGATAAGCAACAAAAAATGTGAAAGAAAAAGTTAAAAAAAGAAAGAAGATCCCAATTATGGCCCTGGAATGGCCGATTAATTATTTAATGCGAATAAGTTATAGAAACCCAGTATTTGTATCTTATTATATCAGTAAAACTTTAATCTTCGATATTTACTTTTCCTATTTTTCCAACTTCAAAATAGTTCTTGTGCCGCAGTTTTCGACCAATTTACTTTTTTTTTAAACGCTCCCAAAAGTGTTGGGAACAAGAATTTTATCAACAATTAACTAAAAAAAGACCCATTTGTCGTCTATTTTTTTAACAAGTTTTTAAAACAATCATTGTAACTTTTTTGTTTTAAATGATATCAAAATTCTGTCTACACAAATTTTTTTTTACGTTTTTATGAGCATTTCAAAATAAAAAAAAGGAATTAATTTGAAAATTACAGCACCTGGATTGTTTTGAAAAAGCCCTATTTTCGTTTGTTATTAACAAATAAAAAAATAACAATTGTGTTTTTCAAATATATCACTACGTATCTTCGATACATCATTCTCAAGGATTATAACGCAAATTTATGCAAATTGATTAATAATTAAAATTATAACCAAATTTATGCAAATTGATTAATTTTTACCGGTTTTAGCATTTTCACTTGGGTGTTCCCTTAATTCTGCCGTGCCGAGGAAAAAAGTTGGTAAGTCGCAAAGTTTTTTATACCAATCGATTCAGTGAAAAATTCTGCATCTAATTATATAAATAAAATATCTAACTAGAATGTATTTACAATTTTATAAACAATTTAGTTATGAGAAAAAACACAAAAATCTGAAAATTGATATAAAAAAACCCGTAACATCACTTACGGTTTTTTCGCTAGTAAATGTAATGAGATTACGGCCATCAATACAAATTTAAGAAACGTTTGTAGTTACGGTTTTCTTGTTTGGTTTTAATGTTTTTTTAAATATTATTTTCCAAATTTAAAAATACGTAACTTCATTTGGTATTTCACCACCAGACGATTATTAACACGAGTTAAATAACTTTATCAATTAAAAATCAACCAAATAATAATCATAAAAAAATTATCACGTATCATTTTTTTAAAAACTTCTTAATTAATTCAAACAAACTTTTTTTTATTGTGTAATGTGTTTTTAATCAGTGTATTAATTAATAAAAAAATGATTAATTTAATTCAAAACCTTTATTTATTCTTTAAGATTCGATTCATTTTTAAATCAAATATCGATATGTAGTTGACACGCTACAATAAAAAATTTCACTTAATTATTTTCCTAACTTGTAAAATGAGTCATTTTTCGACAGATTTACCGAAAAAAGCCGTAAGAGCACTTAAGGCTCTTTAAAATGATTTTTTATTAAAAAAATCACCAAAAGTGCATTTTCGATGTTTTTTAATTAAAAAAAGTAATTCTTTATTGCAAAATCAGCAAGAGCGTATCATTTTTATCTTAAGAGAGACTTCAAATTTCATAAAAATTAATGTTCAAGGTTGTTTTTTAGTTCGAATAGTTTTTTGCATTTTTCTCGAATTTATGTTTAATGTACTTATCAACTTTTTTAACTTGTACGGCAGAATTGTTTATAAAAATAAGATAGCTATTTACCGTTTTTCTTTTGTCTTCGGTACTTATGGCACTGTGACTGCGATGCCTGATGAGATCCATCACTTTGCTGACAG
Source organism: Idris sp. 1 HC-2018 (assembly GCA_022817325.1). Classification (NCBI taxonomy): domain Eukaryota; kingdom Metazoa; phylum Arthropoda; class Insecta; order Hymenoptera; family Scelionidae; genus Idris; species Idris sp. 1 HC-2018. The sequence goes on from JABFPM010001835.1 coordinate 15,772, forward strand.
GGTTTCGACTCTCAGAGCCCGCTCGAGGCCGGTTACTCGGGTCCCTCGAGTCCCTATGATGGTCCTTGTCGGTGCGAACATCCCCGGAAGAGCTCCCGTGGGACGATCGATTCAGGGACTGCTGTGAAATCAAAATCTTTGAATGCACTATTGTTTAAACATGTAAGAGACAAACAAATTAAACATTTTGATTCAAGAATTAATTTTGTAGAACATCCTTTAAAAAAACAATTAAACAAATAATTCTCGTGTTTCTATTTATCTTAATGCATGAATGTTTATTTGTTCTAACCAAAAGGTATACAAAATGTTCTATTATAATTAAATGTTGAATGACCTGGTAACAAAATTAGCAGTCAGTTATATATATAAAAGATAAATTAATAAAGAAACAAAAAAATGTAAGTTAATATAAAAAAAGAAAATAAGAAAAGAATACAAATGAAACGTAAAGTACAAATAAAAAAGACAAACTTATATCAGCTGAGGCTAAAATTTTGTTGGCTCAGATTTGAAGGCTATTAACAAAAGACCCTAAAACTTGAGTAAAATACTTACAAAGACGAGGGCGGAAAAAATGATAAATTTGATCAACATTAATCGATCACACAGACTTGTGTGATCATCGTACACTTGATTTCGCTGCAGATTCGGAAGTTTTGCATTTTTCTGAACAGATTTACAAAAAATTGAGTTGAAAATACCCCATTCGTGACAGAGTTATGACAATTTGAAAAAGGGTTATTTCGGTGATTTTAGCGTTTTTTTCGCTTTTATATTTATCAATGGGTTTTTAAGAGTGAAATATTTTCAACTTTATTTTTTTAAATTTGTTCAGAAAAGTTAAAACTTTCGAAATCTCTGATGTAATCAAATGTACGCTAATCACACAAGTCTGTGTAATGTATTAAAGCTGATAAAATTGTCTATTTTTGCACCTTTGTCTTTGTAAGCATTTTACTCGCGTAAAAAATTAATTTTTGAGGTCTTTTGTTAATAGTCTTAAAGTTAAAATCTTAAGCTTTTATTTGCTTTAGGTTTGAACTAATTTGCTTAATTTGTTGCAAAGAAATGACACTTTATATGTTAACAATTTTTTTTTAAAATCCAAGTGGTCGACTTTTTTAACGCAGAATATATTTAACAATTTCAAAACTGTGATTTTGCAGTGTTTCAAAGTGGCGTTTCATCATAATCGTTCGCTGCAATTACGTCCGTCCCGACTTCGACTAACATTTTTACGAGTTCAAAAATTAATCTTATTATTTTCAGCAGTTGCAAATAAAAGCAATTCACTACTTTTATTCACTTCGAATTCATACTTTAAAAGCAAACCAAATATTTCTATGGTGCAGTTTTCATAGCAGAGCTGGTGTAATGGTGTAAAATCTTCATTTTTGAAATGAGAAACAAAGTCGTGTTGTTGAAGTAAAAGTTTCAAATTTTCCGAGTCATGGTTTTCGATAGCGTGAGAGATTAGAGCTTTAAGGGGACCATCCAGTATAATGGCTAAAATCGATAGTTTTAGACCAATTGACTTGATTTTTGGTGTGAAAGATTATTTTAATAAGTAGAAAGTATAAATCGGGTTTAAATTTAAAAATATATTTTTTATTCATTTTTATTTAGGTCATTTTTGGGCCGCCGTCTTTTTTGTAATTTACATCTTATTTTGATCAAATCAACGGCATTTTGTTCAGAATTCAATATAAAAGTGTCTAATCGACCAGAATTTTGATTGCATTCTTCGTTTTAAAGAAATCCAAAATTTTGTCGAACATTACTGGAAAAAACGTAAAATTTGTGTTTTTCCACACAGATTTGTTCATAACTTTTTTTATAAGTTATCAATCAAAATTCTGGTCGATCGGACATTTCTAAATTAAATGTTGAGCAAAATGCTGTTGAGTTGATCAAAATCGGTTGTAAATTACGGAAAATAGGGCGTCCCGAAAATAATAAACCTAAGAAAAAAAATTTCCGAGATAAGTGAAGTTTGTTATAATCCTTTTCAATTTTCCGCCATTTGTGAGCGCTTGCGCGTCCCCTATGTTTTACTCATGTTACTCGATCGTTGCGCCCTCACTTCCGCCAAACTATTGTCTTCATTCTTTCTTTCATTTTGGTCTACACTCGTAGCGACAAGCATCTTGTAAAAGTTTCTTAAAATAAATTTGTTCATTCCAGATTAAACATTCTTGTTAATTACGCGACATCCCAAAATTTATAAAGTTAAACTTTCATTTGCACTTTATAATGCATTGAAGCGTTCTAAAAAATGCTAGTTTTTATCATCTTATTGAATTATTTTTGTAATTTGAACTTTGGTACCTTATTTAAGACACTTTAAAGATTTAAAAAATGCAATACAATTTTTTTTCGAAAATTTGTCAATTTTGTTGTCATTTTTCGGTGGACAGTCCCCTTAAACATTTTGCATTTTAATTAATTTGTTTTTTCTTTAAAAGAATTCTTGAGTTTTTGGTTTAACTAAAATGCAATTATACCAACCACGATTTAGTTATCCTCACTTCTTCGAACAAATATAATTAAAAAAAGACGTAGTTAGCGGTTGTTTTTTGCATTCAGTTCGGCAAAGAAAATGAAATTTAAATATTTTATTGAAAGTATTCAAGAATTAATTCGCACTGATATCAGCGCTGTGGTCAAACAAAACTTATGGGAGAATTGAATAAACTCGAAAATTACGAAAAATATTGAAAATTGCTCAAGTAGTTTCTGAACTACAACAAAATATCGTAGTTCAGAAACTAC
>JABFPM010001836.1:0-18530 GCA_022817325.1 Idris sp. 1 HC-2018
AATGTTAATGAGCCAATCAATAGTTTAGCTCTGAAATCAGCTTTGTTAATTTAAAATTGATTTTAATTTTAATTACTTGTATATATTATACATAGGTATAAACATCGAAAATAATGTGTGTACAAATTTTACGTGTATAAAAATTCGATGAACTTGTCCTAGTTCAATTTATTACTACTGTACGATGTGCATATAAATAGTAATCATGATTCTTTGTAATATAAAAAGTTATTTTTTGTAAATATACACTCTAAACATAATAATGATACTTTTATTGTAATGCAACAATTAGAATGAAAATGTTGTTAGACAATTTAACATGGCATAGAAAATTTATTTTGTAATAGTTAATTTTATAATGCTTTTTGCATATTTATGTAATTATATAAAAATATCTTCAGCTTATATAAAACTAAAATTTTCTTTTTTGTTGCAAACATTTTAAAATTAAAAAACAAAGTGTCTCAAGGTTGGGTCATTTCTTAAAATCCAAAAAGTGCAGCTAAATTTGGTCCTTGGATGGTTCAGAATGTAAATCCTTTAAATTACATTGAACTTGTACAAACGTTTACTATACATACCGAGTTTGTTACGTGAATTGGTTACAAATATTTTAATGTCTGTTAATCGGGAAATGTTTCTTCTTTGAAACCTTCAATAATATAAATCATGAGTCACATTAAATTTATGTGACACTTTCTTTTTTAGTTGACTAATCCAAATTATTTCCAATTTATTTCTTAGATTCTTTTTTTTTAATTATATTTTATAATTAATTTGTGTGTATATTTTTTTATTTCAAAATTATTTTGCAGTACAAGTAATGAATAAAATGCAACCAGCCTTCACAATTCAATACCAAGATCTTCGTCACGGCGATGACCTACAGATTAATTCGTTTTGCTTGTTTGGAATAGTGAAATTGAATTCGTCGACGAGTCATCTGCAAAGTGGGAAATGTACGAGGTAGTAGCATTGAAGTGGTTCAAAGACTGTTGTTCAAAAACAAGTCAGTGTCTTCCAGATGCACCTGGCAGATCGAATTTTTATAACGTTGGCCGGTGAAAAAATTTGAACATTTATTTTGTATGTCGATGTTCTGTTTTGAATTAGTTTTTTGAAAAACAGTAAGTCTCTATTTTTTATAATTTTAAAAAAGAATGTATATATTACATAAAATAGATTTTATAAACATATATCATTTAAAGAATTTTTAACACCAATTTCTAATATAACTAATAATTTCATTAAAAATACAATATATGAATAATTTTAATTTTAGTTCTAAATTATTATTAGTACAATTTTTCATTCATGATAAATATGTTTTTTTTTTGCAATTTAATTGTTTTCACAATAAGTGTGACTTTCACTTTAGCGACTGTCGCTACTATGGATTATTAGAGATTATTCAAATCTTTAATAAATTTCGCTCTCATTATAACTAAGTTCTCCTGTTGAGATTTTTACAAAATTTTAACATATGTTCGGGTATGAATAATTTATTTAAAAATCATTGATCTAATTGAATAATTCATTACATTTTCAGTCGTAAATTGTAAAACAACAACCATAGTGTTAAACGAACTTGTACTTCAACAAATTTTCCGTGACCCTTAAAATAAAAAAAATTAATAACTAAATTCAATTATACAAAATAAATAATAATAAAATGAATATTATAATATACAACAAATATTTTCTACATAAAATCATTTAATTTAGTTACATAAATAAAAAATCAAATGCTAATACAAGTGATAATTTACACAGTTTAATTATACAATGGCACAAACTTGGGTTGACATCGAAAAGCTGAAAACCTCTCGTCGGGATTCGCTTCCTTATGAGCTCGCAAGTTCTCGAGGAAGACGCAGATCAACGATTTCAAGTACAGCATCATCAAAATTACGCCACTATTCTCTCGGCACTATTTACGAATGTCACAATACTAGACTTGCGAACGCCTACAGATCCAAAAACACAAAACTCCGCAACTTCCAGCAGCCATCCACCATAGATGAAGAAATTGACGCGGGTAAATCGCCACCCGTCGACGAGTCTCTCTTCTTTGACAACCTCCTAATTTCCAACAACACAGACCTAAGTCGCGTGAAAACCACTCTCTGGTCAGCCTTAACTCAAGAAGAAATGAAGGCCTTATTAGACATCGAGAAGGGCGACCTGACAAACTTTTCCTACTACAATCAGCACCTGACAAACATGTCCTACCTCTGGGCCTGTTTCCGCAACTCAACTCATCTCCTGCCCCGCCTTGAGTCCTCAGGAGCAGACCCGAATTTCATCGAACCAACCACCGGCATGAATGCAGTTCTGGTTGCTTCCCTGGCTGAGAACCCTTCTTCCCTAGAATACCTGATTCTAAAAAAACACATGAACCCCAATATATCATGTAAAATTGATAATTACACCCCTCTTCACTTTGCTTCCCTAGCCAATTCCATTCCAATTACAGAGCTTCTTCTAAGCAACGGAGCAAGGTTGAAATTAAGTTCAGAAGAGGTGGAACCTGTCCTGCACTCTGCCATCAAAGCCAACTCCACTGAGGTGATTGCAGTTTTGTTGAAAAAAGGGGCTCTGGTGAACGAGCCAAATGATCTGGGAGAGTCTCCTCTGCACGTGGCCTGCTTGATACGATCCTTGTCCACGGTGGAACTACTTCTCAGTCAACCTGGAATCAACGTAAATTCCACCAACAACGTCAACCGAACTCCTCTGCACTATGCTGTGATGAACAACTCGCAGAGCTGCTCTGACCTGGTGGACATTTTGATAAAAAATGGAGCACTGGTGAACGTTTCTGATGAGTCGAACCTGACGCCCCTGCACATAGCTGCTCTGAACGAATTGTCTAGCTGCGTTGAGAGTCTGGTCTGGGCTGGAGCTGACGTCAGCATCACTACTTCAACTGGACACTCTGCTCTGAACATCATTTTGAGAAAAATTCCTGAGAGTCTGCACGTGTTCCAGGATCGTCTGGATTCTTGCATCAGACTGCAGAGACCAGTCAGTTACAACAAGGAATTTGAAATGAGACTGCACCTGGACGTTCTTTTTCCCACAAACCATCCCTGCGAAACCAGCCTGATCAACACTTTTATTCGAGAACATCGCAAGGATTTACTCTCTCATCCACTTGTCATGGCTTTTCTTCATCTGAAGTGGGAAAAAATCAAAACCTTTTACCTGTTTCGTATCTTCATTTACTCTTTAACGGTTATATCTATAACTACTTACGTGCTGACAGCACTTGCTTACAACTGTTACAACAAAGACGACAGCAGTGACGAAAGGGTTTGCGGAAGCAAACGCTTTTCTGGCTTTTTTTTCAGAAAGTCTGTCATCGAATGGCAGTGGTACTTTGCACTGTTCTTCATCTGTATCTCGATTCCTCAAAAAATTTTGGGATTCATGGTTCATAAGTCTATAAAACAGTACTATAAAAATGTGGAAAATATCCTTGACAGTATTGTTTTTGTCAGCGTTTTTGCGACATCCTTCGTTTACACTGGAAGGACTTACGACTGGCAGAATTATGTCGGAGCATTTGGAGTGCTCTGTGCTTGGACAAATTTGATGCTGATGGTGGGACAGTTGCCTTCATTTGGCACCTATGTAGCCATGTTTACCCACATACAGATTGAGTTTGCCAAACTTTTGCTGGCATACTCTGGTCTGCTCATTGGGTTTGCTTTTAGCTTCTGTGTGATTTTCGTAAGTGAACCATCTTTTGGGAACCCTTTCACGGGTTTAATCAAAGTTCTGGCTATGATGGCAGGTGAACTGGATTTTGAGGGTCTGATCAACCAGGACATACTGGACGACTCTTACATAATTTACCATCCACTGTCGGTTTGTTCGCAAATCTTGTTTACTTTGTTTATTGTTTTTGTTACGGTGATTCTTATGAACCTTTTAGTTGGCATTGCGGTGCATGATATACAGAGCTTGAGGAACCACGCAGGACTCACGAAACTCATGAGACAGTCGAAGATGATACTTTTTATGGAGATGGTATTGTGTAATGAAAAGTTACCCGGTTGGTTTCGCAGACTGGTGTCCCATTATAATGTCAACATTGGGAACAAGAAGTTGAGCATGGTGGTGAAACCGCTTAATCCGTTGGAGAAGCGACTACCTGAGGATATACTGAAGGCCGCTTATAAAGTGGCGCAGAGAAATTTTCTGCTTGATGGAGACCACGATGGCGCGACAGATTACGCAGATTGGTTGAAGCATCAAGAAGAAGAGGATGTGAATACGAATTTGATGCACGACTTGGATAATTTGTTAATGAAAGTTAAGGAACAGGAAATTGATATTAAGGTCATTCACGAACAGTTGGTTACTGCCAATAGATTACTGGAATTTATATATAAAAATATGTCTATGTAATGGATTTCAGTGTAGAGGTTTTGAATAAATAATTAAAAAAGTAGAAATTGATGTACAATATCATTTTTCGAAAACAGTATACTTGAAGAAAAATTAAGATGAAACTTTAGAAGATTTTTCAGAGATTTCAAATATAACTGTTTACATTTTGTTTAAATTGTTTATTAATTTACTGTTTTTACAAAATAAATTTAGTGCCAATAAACATTCAAGTTTTTTTTTTAATTGTACTATTCAGTTTCAGGTAGAAAGATGAAAAATATAAATACATTTTAGTATTATTATAAATACTTAAAAAAAGTATTCCTTTTTTTTATTTCTTTTACTTAAGAATTACAATACAACTTATAGATACTCTTCTACTTTATTTTAAAATATTATGACATTAATATCTTCTAACGTTGTTTGTGCTAACAACGAAAAATCTTAGAGTTACCAACGCCAATTTCAATAGAATAATTTTCTTTCTGTAAGTATTCAACGTTTTAAACAAGAACCCAAACGTTCTAGCATGCAAACTCAGTTTTTCTCAAGATATAATTTTGTGGTTTTTCTCAAAATATTATTTATTTATGGCTTCTAGTAATGTAAATTTGTTGGCTTCTTTTTTAAAAATAAATTAGCGTGTCATTGATAACATTTTATAAAATGAATATATACTTTATAAGAAACCAACACATGCCACAATACTTTCAAAAAACAAGCTAAATTTTATATTGCTAAAGACCATTCAAAAATAAGATTCTACAAAAATTATATTTCTATTTTTTTTAAACAACTGCAACTTATGATGATTAAAATACGTATATGATAGTGTAAATGAAATTATCTTGTAATTTTAAAGAAAAGTCAGTGTTTATTAAACACCGTTTAAATTGAGGAATTTACATTTTATTTCAAAAAAATGTAACACTGTTAGATCTGGAATAAAAGTCTAAAATTGGATTAAATTTAGTCATTAGTTACATTCGTTGTTTTATGATTTGATGGTAAATTTCATGTCGATTAATATTCAGAAAGTAGCTATTTTTACAAAACTTCTATTCAAATGTTAACATTTAATTTGAATTAATTGTAAAATTAATTTGTTTACATTTTAAGTTTTTCTTCTTGGGATATAAGCTGATTTTTAATTTTTTGCAGCAACTCTTTTTTCACAGAATCCGGAACGAGAGTTCTAGCCCGTGGTGTTACCATTGACAACATTATGTCGAAATTCGAGTCGTCTTTAAATTGTTCTTTCATTAAATCCTTGCAAATAAGCCTCACTTGATCTCGCCAGCCACATTCGACTAGTCGTCTACGTAAAAGCTCCCTTAAACTATAATTAAAAATAATTCCATTAAAATATGCTCGAAAAAAAGAACACTACACTCACAAATGTTAAACTTTTCAAAATAATAAAAAAACATTACATATTTATTTTATAAAAGAGATTTGAATTTAAAGATTTTTAGTTCAAATTTTATTATGCATATTTTTACAAATATAATTGAAAAATATCGAAATAAAATGTGCAGTAATATAAATCTGACATAATATTTAGCAAAAAATTTTTTACCCATCACGATCTCCAACCATTACTAATCTTTGATGTGGAGCAGTTTTCATTTTTACAAAATGTGTAATTTAAATCACTTCCAATAATATAATTTTCCAATTGTTGTATTTGTTCAAGTTTTTAATAAATACTTCTATTGATATATTGCTGAATGTTCAGAGTTAGAACTGCTCCAATAAATTTCACGTGAGGTTATGATTTTGTTTACATTTTACGACGGTGAAACCGGTATGCGTATATACACATCAGTATTTGATTATACATAAACTGTATGTTAGATACGTTTAGAAAAGTACTCATTTCTTTGCTGTTTGTTAAATATTTTATGAAAATTGAGTAGATAATAAGAACTTTGAATAAGAGTCATACAAATATATCAGAAATTCAGAATATGAATGTTAATTATCATACATTTAGAATTATAATTTACTTTATACAACAAATTTCTTAATTTCCAGTTTCTTTAAACACATAATAAGTGATACGTAATTTTTTTAAATTTAAAGAATTTTTACAACTTACCATATAATTAAAAAATTTGACCTAAAAAATTTTTTGAATGGAAAATAATATAATTATGTAGTAAATAAAATTTTTTGCAGGTTTTTTTTTATTTTTTATAGACATCGAGTAACAATAAATTATTGAAAGAAAAAAAATATTTTTATGATTCGGAAATAATAAATTTAAACATTATAAATAAATTAAAAAAAGTAGTAAACGCGAATTACGAAAATGTTATAGTTGAAAGACTATAATCTTGTCTGACTGTTAATTATTCATTTTCATCACATACACGCGCGCACGCGTGTATACTTTTACGATGACAATCGATTCATCAGTAAATTAACAATCTGCTTGCTTATGACCTACATCATCTAAATAACGATTAAAAGAAAATAAAACATTTCTCAAACATTTGGGGGAAAAAAAATACAAGTCAACTTTTAATATAAAATAATTTTATACTAATATTTATGACACTGAATATAGAGAATATAACACTTTTACCTTCTTAAACTTTATTTTTTTAAATTAAATGTATTCATTATCCAAAATAAATTTATTAGAAAGTCGATGACTAAAAGGCCATGCTGACCCAGCCAAGAATGAAACAAGAACCTCCAATAGGAGTTAATCGGTTATACTTTTTATCCCCCGTTAAGCCAAAGTAGTAACAGGTACCACAAAATAGAATAATGCCAGCGAGAGTAAAAGTTGCTGACTGAAACAAGTAGATGACAAATTATTATTTTGCATATTTTCAATTTTCATTCTTTGATTTAAATGTATTATATACTTACTACGAATTTATGCTTAACGAGTGACATTCCATATAATGCTAATGTATGAATAAAGTGAAATTTATTTGCAGTTTCAAAAGCTTTAATTCTCTCTGCACTAAGTGCATCATCTGAAGGTAAATTCAATTCTGAAAAAAACAGATCATATTTATAAATATAACTGATACAAAAAATATTTCTAATTACATATATTCTAGTTTTGAAATCAAGTACCAGAAGAAATAGTGGTACGTGGATGAAATTGCTAATGGTGATTTATCTTAAAAAGATGAACTGTTAAGTTATTGAAATTATCAACGATTTTTCTCAAAAAATTCTATTTTTTAGCAATATTTCACTTGTATCTCCTTCTAGAGTGTATTAAATAAAATTATCTAGTTTCAAGTTTCCAAAGTAAAAAATGATGCTCTAATAAATTATAGATTTTATTTTTCAAAAAATGCCCTTATACCTCATCCCCTCGGTCCTAATTTTTACCTGAATTGAAAAGTCTTCTATTCCTTCTTATATTTGATTTTAAGACTAGAACCCCTCTCCGCTCCTTAATAATGATAAAAGATAATTTAAAAACTAACTGAGTTTTAATTATATAATTTTTTAAGACATGAAGCTTAATAGATTTTTTGGTACATTTTCTTTTTATCTTATAATAAATAGTTTTAAATATAAAAATGTAAATATTTACTGTGGCTTCCATATGCACTTAGAACTACCGCTGCCATTCCACTCAAAGCAGCCAATTTTACAAAAGGCCCATCAGCTGATGCCAATTTATAAAGTTGTGGAGGAGGGTTCGGCATTTTTGAATGTGAATTTTGCGTAATTCCTACTGCATTTGTAAGCTGCAATTAAAATTGTTCTATTAATTAAAATATTTGCTTATATGAATTAAAAATAAAACAATTCTTGTTTTTTAATCAATTAAGATTAAATTTAAGATCAATAATTTTTTTTTAATTTTTAATATTTGGATTATGACTTTGGATTCTCTTTTAATTTATTGATTTTAATTCAGATTGTGGATAATTTTATTTTACAGCACTGATAAATGTTTATTTACATTTTTGCGAATTGTGTATATACGATAAAATAATTGTTACTTTTTGAGGTTAGTATCGATTTCATAAATGATTAAAACAAATAAACTGAATATAAATACTGTGTGATTCTGATAACCAATAAATGATTTAAAGTAAATGAAACAAAAACTCACTCGAAAATATATAAATCGTACAAATTATTTTGATTAATAATTTACCAAAATTAAAAATTTTTACATGAAAAATTAGGTAATTTTCATATTCCACTTACTGCCTTGGCACAATTAAATGCCGATGACGACACAGGATTACCCACTAAAGTCCAATATAGTATATCATTTAAACCCATCATTCAACAATGTAGTAGTCTTATTTTATTATAAAATGATAGCAGTAAATGTACTTTTGTTAGATTCTTGATGGTTTAGCAAATTGCAGTAAGCAGGCTGCCAGCAGTGTTCCCAGATAGGGGCTGGCGGGTTTTTCCCTCTACCCCCACTTCGGGACTTCTCCTCAACTCCTCTAGCGCATGGCGACGTCGCTTGGAGGGAATAATCCCACAATCGAGTGCTAATTTCAAATAATTTACATTGGATATTATGATTTTTTTAATAAATGAAATAAGTAAAAAAAGAATATAGCTGAAATAATAATAAAAATAAATTAATGTTTTCGTTTATTAACAAAATTATTTAATAAATAAATACATTAAATATTATAACAAAGACCCAATTCTTATGTTTATTTTTTTGTATAAAAAAAAGTATTTTATAGCTATACAATAGTTTACATCTGATTATAGATTTATTGTCTAAAAGAAAAACTATTAAAATGTATATATATATTATTTGTAAAAAAATTAAATATGTTAAAATAGGACTTGCACAAATTATATAGCTATAAAAACATCAAATTGAAATTGAGTCCTTATTATTATTTTGCCTGTGTAAAAAATTTTTCATTTGGATATGTTTATATGAAACCACTCTTAGCCAAAAACATGCATAAATATAAAATTAAATTTAACTAATTGTTAATTATATACTTTAGAGATAATACTAGAAAACATAGCTACATTTACTTGATTAATCTTGCATTTATAATTAATTTATATTACATTCTAAGCTACTTAATTTACTTATTACATGCATGTTATTGCTCAATGGAAACCACGAGAAGGTGGTGGTATCACTCAGAAAAAATAAGTATAACATTTTGCAGATAAAAGAAGCATTTAGTTTCAGAATTAACTATGTAAGCATTACTTTTAATTTTTATTATTAATTTATGTAAATTTATTACATTGATGGTACTAAATTTTACAACTTAAACTCATTTAATTAATATTAAAATACAATTGTATTATTTTTTAATGTATTTCCTTTTTTTCATAAAAAAATTAAAATAGTATTTTTTGAAACTAGGTGCTTTCAATATCAGCAAATTACACAATTTTATTTAAGGGTGCTTACTATTTTACAGCAGCAAACAACGCTTCAAGTAATTAAAAAATTTTGAAATATTTAATCTGAGTGATCTTCCATCAGGAACGGGGAGAAGGATATAAATACCATAGTGTTTCTTATTTAATGATTAAACAAAATAAGTTTGAAATTAAAACAAAGTAATAATTTATATATAATATTTGCATATAATTTATTTACATTAAAAGTTTTATTCCATTTTATCTACAATAGAATAACAAATAATATTACTGCTTAGTAATTTTAATGATTAATTAAATGAATGTCTTTAAAAATTACGTTTAATTAATAAATAAATTAATGATTATAAAATATACACTATAATATCTATAATGAGGATGGGAATGGAAGAAGTTTGGATATTTTATTAAATTATAAATATAATTATAACAAGACTAAATTAAGATAAGTAGCCCAATGGATAATCACAGAAGCAGAGGGCATATTAGATAAATTAACATCTGAATAAAAAATTACTTAATTTTCTTAATTATCAATTGAGCCATTTACCTTTTAAGCGATGCAATACAATAAAAAAAGCAGAAATATTATACAATAATGTACATGAAATTAATTTTGCGCAAACTGTAAGAACATTTTAAACTTAAGTTTTTTTTTTGTATTTTTGTTTGTTTGTTTTTTTTTAATCCAATTAAGACAATTGAAGCTAGCTACAAATCACTCAATGCATGCAGCGATAGATTAGATCGTTGGGGAGTTTTGGTAGAAGTGTACAAGTTATCTGATGACATTAACTCAAAATAAGATTCATCGAATACCATGTCGATTGATGATTCACCCTTTGAATTTAAAGCAGATCGAAAAACGCAAATGGAATTAAGGGTTTCAGCAGAAAGTTTGTTTCTTTTTTTAGATTTAGTATCTGTCACACATGAAAATGTCCGTTCTGGTTCGGCATTTGAATGAGGAAGAGTTCGTAAAACAGAAACAAGAGAACTCAAAACCGGGAACAACAAATCACCTTCAGGAGATTGCTGATGACCTATATCAATCCACATGTCATCAAAAGACATTTTCAACCATTTATCTTTTAGCTCTGTTGACACTTTGAAACACACATTATTCCAGTCTTGCATAAGTCTGCATTCATCAAAACCACCGAGTTCACGAGAAACAAAGACAACAGCTTTAAATAATTCGTCCCTTTTTGGATTTAAAAGAGCTTCGTTAGCTCGGAACACTGTTAAACACGTTAAAAAAGGATTGCTGTGTGGAAGTTTTTCAATCAAATTTTTACATAAAGTTACATAGAATTTTAAGCAAGTTTCACGAATTTCTTCAAGTTCTTTAAAAAAAATTTCTCCAGAACATGATTTGAGGAACTCATTGCATTGAGAACCGAGCTCAATTTTATTCAACGGAAGATAATTCGATTCTTTATCTAAATCTAATTTAATAATCTCTTGAGGCTTCTGAACGAGCTCCGGTTTAAGGAATTTAGATGCAAAATACTTAATAAGTCCAAGACACCTGGGTTGAAGTAAATGAACAAGAGTTTCTCTACCCTGGAATTTGGCATTAAATGTGTTCAACGCGTTTAAAATATATTGTTGAAAGAAGAATAATGCCTTGGTAGGCAGATCACATAAAGCCGAGTGAATTTTCTCGGTCATTTCAGAATTTTCGGTAAGGTTGTAATCAAAGAAAAAATTTTTAAGAGAATTCCATAATTGAAGAATTCGAGAGACACATTTATAACGTACAAGCCAACGAGTATCGCTTAAACGAAGTAACTGAAGCTGTTTTTTGTCGAAGGCTTCCTCAAATTCAATGAAAACAGCATGTCTCTTTGCACTGGCATTAATAAAAGTCACCATACATCTTAAAAGTGTATCACATGTCGTAGGGAAGTTTTTACACGCAGCAGAAGCTGCCAATGCAGAAAGATGACATATGCAACCGATGACTTTGATACGAGGATTTTTTAACAACACTCGAGAAGCGAAAGAATTGTAAGCACCAATCATAACATTTGCATTATCAGAAGAATAAGCTGTTATATTCGCAAATGAAATTTGTTTTTTTATTAAATCGTTATTGAAAGCTTTGAATAAAGCTTCACCAGTACAATCGCGAGCATCAAGTTTAATTAGTTGCAAAAGTTGAGTATGAGTTCGAAGCGAAATAGGAGCAGTAAACTTAACATTAACTGCCATCCATTTGTCATGAGTGATATCTGTGGTTTCATCAACAAGCACAGAAAATTTTGTATGTTTTAATGTATCAACAAGATCAGTTGATTCTTTAGCATACAAAACTTTGTTGATAATATTTGTAGTTTTGGTGGTACCAACTGTCATATTTTGAATAACAACCGAATCTTTGGCTATAACTTTCAATAAACTAAGAAGATCATTTCCGATACACAAAGCGATGTTATGCTCTGCAAAGAAAGCAGCAAACCTGAGTTCTGCTTCTTTGATTTGAAGTTGTAAATGTGGATTCAAAGTTGATGTATTAGATTTCCCGTTGATAATAGGAAAATCATATTCATTCTCTTCTAAAGAAAGGTTCTCCTTTGAGTTCGAAGTAAACTGATGTAAAGAGGTATTAGTAGTATTTTCAGAGCAACTTTTAGATACAGGAAATTCAATACATTTTTCTGAAACACATTGCGTGGATGAAGAATTGGATTGACATTCGTAAGAAGTAGTGCATGAAGACTCATTTAATGTTGGATTTTCAATTTGTACCTCCATCTGTTTTTCAATAGAGGAAGAATAAGAAGAAGAAGATGGTGAATAACCAGGACAACGATTTGAAGAACAGCTTTCCTTATGAGTATTCGCTTTGCTGTGTTTTACTATTTCCGAATGACCACCGGTAAGAATTTTATCACAGGATTTACAAATGAATTTAGTTTCATCGAAAGGATGCTTTTCTAACCAATCACTAAATTCAGGAATTTCTAACCACGAAGAATGGAAAGTTTTAACCTTTTTTTTATGCGGCTCAAAAGAAACGCTGTTATTATTTTCTGGGGAGTTATTTTGTGCAGAAGAAGATGCGGACAACAAATTATTTACCGCCGTACAATGAATCTTTCGAGTGGCGTGTCTTTGAATGTCTGAAAGCCCGCCAATTAGAATTTTATTGCAAGCACAACACATGTACTTTGTCTCATCCCAAGGAACATTAGCCAACCAATCTTTAAAACATTCTTCTTCCAACCAATGAGATTGGAAAACTTTTAATTTAGATGAAGAGGATTTGTAGCTATTCATAATAAAATTAATGAAAATAATAATAATAATAAATTATTTTAACAATGCAATGCTTAAGCGAATATATAACCAAAATTCATGCGTTTGAAACAGTCTGAAAATAAAATATGTTTACATGTAAGTTAATTAAAAAAATAAATGAAAATTAATTACATTCAAGATGAAATAAATAACTGTTCATTAAGAATATTATTTTGGAAAAAACAAAAAGGACATTTAATAATACCAAAAAAAGAGTTTTTAATAAGCAAGATAATATATTGACCATATGATTAACTCTTTGACCCATAAATTTTTCTAATGTATCATTCTGCTCTAAAATTTGCATATGAAGGTTTCTTTCATCGCTGAATACGAATTTGAAATCATATTTTCAAAATTCAAAATGGTCGCCAAGATGGCGGACCAAAAACATCGCAAATCTGATGTCGGACGTGATCTGCGAGTCAAAAAAACCCTAATATACAGAGTTTCATTGCAAACCGTTTATTTTTTATGTTTTTCGTTCGCCACCTTGGCGGCCATTTGGATTTTGAAAATATTTTTTAGATTTGCTTGAAGAAACTCAAACTACACTCTTTTACAAGTTTCTGTTTTAGAAAAAAGAAAATTAAATCAATTACAGCAAAGTTCAAGTTTTGAATCACCATATTCGATCCGATATTTTGTTTTTTAGAAATCTGACTTCAAATTCGTGTTCAGCGGCTTCACAAACCCTGTACTAACAAGTTTCATAAAAAAACTTCATTTTTCTATGTAAAAAACCAGTTTTACTAAGGTGTGCCCTTTTTGGGAACACTATGGGTCAAAGGGTTAAACACCATGTTTGTTGCTATGATTTCTCTATGAATTAATAAATTATGTGAATCAAAAATCTGTACTACAAAAAATATAAAGAGAATAAGATTATTAATTTAATTAAGATTAACCCTCAAGTCTAGAGTCACTGAGTTATTGTTTTTTTTAATAACAATTCCTTGATAATTAATTGAATCTAATTAAATATATCATGCAATTCATTAATGATCGGAGAATCGTATGCTCTATAAACATGTGATTTCTCAACGAATGAATCCTGTTGGCTCCGTATCTTCGGCTGTTTTTTAATACACTAATAATACAACAAACGGTTGAAGATACGGAGCCAAAAGAAATCAGGGAAAATTACTTGGTTATAGAGTGTACGATTGTTCGTTTATTAAAGAATTGCATGATATATTTTATTAGATTTAATTTATTACCAATGAAGTTTCATTAAAAAACAACACTAAATCCGTTACTCTAGACTTCAGAGATATGCATAGATACTTTTTAAAAAACCCTGGAAGAAAACCGAAAACAATTGCTTGCATTTATATCATATAAATTTCAACAACATTATTGGGATGAGCATTTAATATTTCTATATTTAATTTAAAAAAATCGTGAATGAAAAAAGTTATTTACAATTTTAATTTTTAAAAAAATACAAATAATGTTAACAAAGTTTGATTGACGCATTAAACACGCTTCAATTACCTTATTTATAAATAATAGTTTATTTTTTTGAAAATAATTAAAATGAAAACTCTAAATGTATACATATGAATAAAATAGAAAAATGTTATATTGAATAACAAAAAATAATTCAAGATGAAAATACAATTTTGAGTAATTTTTATTATTCAAATTTCACTCTATATCGATCGCTTTGTACATTACATTTTGATTATCAAACTCTGCAAATGTGTTTTTTAAAAATCTGTTTTTTTATTTTTTATTTAAATATATAATAATTTAACAATTTTTCAAAAAATTGACTTATATTTGTTTTTTTTTTAAATTTAATGTATTTATAAAATAAAATTATGAATTTCAAAGTGTCATTTTATTTAAAACATTAAAAAAAGTAAATTAAATTAATGTTATAGATTTAATAAGATACAGCTTATACATAATTAACATAATAATAAATACGAAAGCAGGATTAATTTACATTTTAACTCATTTAAAAAAAGATAATAAAATTATACATTGAAATTAGAATTTATATTTAACTTTGAAAATGACCGTTATAATAACAAATAATATATTTCTATACTTGAATAAACAAAAGGATCAAAGATTACATTATACAATAAAAACAATATTATTAACAATAATATAAACTACTTACTATTTATGCAAAAAACAGCTTGCTAACAATTATAAAATACAATTTTAGGCACGTTACAAACGAAGTGCTTAACAATGAAGCAAAGCAAAACAAATGACCTTTTCAAAACATTACTTTGTCAAATACATTTAACTTTACAAGTATTTAATTTGCTTTTCGTGATAGATTACTTGTTTAATATCCATTTATTTATTATATATTTAAATTTTATTTTCCACATTATTTTACTATATTTAATAATATTTTATATTTTAATATTTCATAAATATATTTGAAAACAAAATTTTTACATACAGCATATCAAATTAAGCATAAAATAAATAATACATTTTTTATAATAAAGAATATTATTTGAAATTACTTTTTTAATTCAAATTTGCATTTTGTATTATAATAATTATTTGAAATTATTCTACGGTTGGTAAATTAGCGCTCGGTTGTGGGATTATTCCCTCCAAGCGCCGTCGCCACGCGCTAGAGGGGTTGAGGAGAAGTCCCGAAGTGGGGGTAGAGGGAAAAACCCGCCAGCCCCTATCTGGGAACACTGTCATTTCCAGGCAGTGGTGTCAGATTCAAGCCGCGGCCTACACTTGAAGTTGACTGCAAGACCGTGTTCGGCTTTCGAGCGATCCCCTCTTCTGCTTCATTCGTTTTAGCGGCGTTTCAAATAGATTTAACTGGACTTAATACATTTGTTAACGCGCATTGATGAAGCAGAATATTTTGGGTTTTAGTTATAGTTATTTTAAACATTTCATTAAATATGTTTAATTATTTTTGATATGTTTTGTACATCTGAAAATAAATATAAATTTCTTCACAATAAATAACTCTTCTTCATTTCTTTTTTTATATGAAGAAATAAAATTATAAAAATTATGTATAATAGCAAAGTATAGCGAAATGGTATTTTTTATAATAACTGCAAATTTCAATAAAAACAAAAGTTACACACAGAATTAAACTTTTAAATAAATATTTGAGATGGTTAATTTCAATATCTGTAGATAGTAAATTTCATTCTTATATTGTAAAATTTAAAAATATTTATTGTAATAATTGTCTTGGTATAAAGTGTTTTAAAATAAAAGCGTCGTTTTCAACTTAGCAGTTAAAAAAATTTAAAAATGCTTTTATATGATACAATTGAATACTAAATAATTAACAGTTAGAAAGTTATTGACATTTTATTGACTTTTTAGAATCAAATAAATTAAAATTGTTTATTTATTTCGTTTGTTTTTTCATCCGACTTAATAAAGGCTGGCTTATATCGTGAAATTTATCAAAATCAAGTTCACTTGTAAACGTTTCTCAGCAACTTTATCAATGTTTACATGAAAGCGAGGGAATTTCCCTCCTAGCTTGTTGAATTGGAGTTTGATTTTGGAACACACCAGTAACAATTGTATGCTGTTTGTTGATAAGTTCAATTTATTGAATTGTTTGGAATTACAGCTGATTGATTTAATAATGTCTCTTGTTATGACACAAATCGTACTGACTTTTTGAGTAATGTTTCCGTTTATATAACGAAACAATTTCCGATTTTGTTTACATTAAGGTAAATATTTAAAAATATAAAAATAAACAAATCAAATTAATTTATAAAACATAACAATTCTTAACCTAAATAGTAATATTTATATCTCTATTTACATACACATTAACAGCTTGACTAACAACAATTATGATGTTGCTTTTGAGACTCTTCAAACCCGGTACGAAAATAAGAAATTACTTATCAGTACCCTTCTCAATAAATTGACTAACTTCAGTCAAGTTACCGGAGATAATATTGTCAAATTATCTCAATTTCGGGATACATATTCATCATCTTTAGATGCTCTCAAAAACATTGAGGTTAACATAGACAATTGGGACCCAATTTTAATACACATAATAACTAACAAATTTGACGTTTCCTTGAAGAGAGAATGAGACACGACCCTCAGTAAATCAACAGAGTTCCTTGACCTCAAAGATTTGAATACTTTCATTGACGGTCAAATTCGCATATTGGAGGCTATGTCAATTGTAGATAAATCCAACCCCAAGAAAATTCAATCTAATGCAACTACTTTAAAGGACAATTTCCAAACCCCCAAATGTCCGTATTGTTCATAAAATTTACTTGTGCACAGATTTCAAATCACTTCCTACAAAACAACAGTACGAAGAAGTCAAAAAGATGAGACTGTGTACTAACTGCCTGAGTAAAGGCCATTCTAACAATTATTGTAATAGCATTGAAATGCCGGAAATGTGGCAAAATACACAACACCTTGCTGCACTTTGACAGCAATAATAACAATGATAATGCTACTCCTGCGAAAATAACTGCAATTGTTTCTTCACAGGCCGCTAATGTTCTGTTAGCTACTAGTAGAGTAAGGCTGCAGGGCGCAAATTCGGCAACAATTAATGTCCGAGCTTTTATTGATCCATGTTCTCAAGCTTCATTCATAAGCGAAAGAGTGTCAAAGGCTCTGAAAACATCTCGTCGAGAAACAGACGTCTCAATTGAAGGTGTAGGTATTTGTAACTCTAATTTCAAGGCCATTACTGAGTTTGTTGTGGAATCTCAGATTAACTCCAACAACAAGGTTACCGTAGATGTATATATCCTTCCACACGTAACCTCTTACAAACCCTTAGTCAACAAAGTAGAACAGTTGACAGAGGCATTGAAAAATTTCAAACTAGCTGACCCTAAGTACTATGAAGATGATCAGATCGATCTTTTATTAGGCGCTAACGTGTACGGGAGTATACTTATGTCAGGAGTCAAACAACTAGGGGGTTCAATGATAGCTCAACAGACTATATTCGGATGGATATTATCAGGAACTAGAGACAGTGGCAATGATTATAACATCAAAGTTCATCATAATAATGTTTTGAATGATCAAATTAAACAATTCTGGGAGATTGAAGAGGTACAGAAACCAGTTCCCTCAACTCCTAGTAAAGATGCTTGTGAGAAGTTTTTTAATGACACAACCACCCGAGATGAAACCGGAAGATCCATTGTGCGTCTACCGATGAAACAGGGCTGTGACGAATCACTGCTAGGTTTATCTGAACCTAGAGCACAGTACATATTGAAAAAAATGTACTGTGCTCTTCAAAAAACATATATTCAAAAAACATACAATTAAAATTTTGTTACATTTATTCTTACATTTATAAATAGAAAAATATAAATAAATAATATTTAACACAAGAATTTTCATTATTTAAATTTCAACATTACCTTGTTTTGGAGTATCTACAATTAATCCTAGTTTTTTCTAAATTCTCCTTCAATACATTTTTTTCTGGC
>JABFPM010001837.1:0-18517 GCA_022817325.1 Idris sp. 1 HC-2018
TAAGTAAAAAAATAATGGTCATGGATGTATTAACCCTGTCGTTACCGGTGTTGTTTTAAAGCAACATATTCAATTTTTTAATTTTTGTAATTAAATCCAAGTAATAATAGTTGCTTTAATTTCTGCTACTTGTTTAGGTGAAAATAGACTTTATACATATTTTCATCCCCTAAAATATAAAATATTATGAAATATAGTCAAGAAACTGAAAACTCATTTTTTGTCATTTTTGTGTTATTAATACAAAATAATTTCCGAATTCATGTACAAAAATCACATTTCCAATCTAGAAAATAATTCGGTATTGAAAGGGTTAATTAATATAAGTGTTATTTCATATAATAAAATTAATTAAACTGGAAAAACATCAATAAATCATACAAAAATTAGTTCGCTTTTATTTAAAAATACATGGCAGTTTAAATATTACACAGACTTAAACTTTGCTAATCGTTAATAAGATAAATGAATCAGTTGATTTAAAGTGCCACAATTTATATTTTAATTTTCGTATTTAAGGTAATTTATATCAATAGAACACAAAAATTACACAAAAATTTTAGAAAATAATCCTGCAATTAGTTAAAATGTTCATATTGTAAATTTTCAACCAAATATTGAAAATCTTGTTAACAGATATTAAAATATAATTGAGCAATTTTTATAAATACCATTCATATAAATTTATATAAATAATAAAAACTATTATTATTGGAAACAAAAGAATGCTTGTTTTTTTTAATTAAAATTTTTCTCAAGAAAATCGGTATATTCCATTTTTAAGAGTTCAAAAATTCTACTACTGTGTTCCATTACATAAATTACTGCATTAAATTTCAAAGAACAAAAGTCACAATATTATCTATTAATAATAAAAACTTGGAATTAATTATAAAAACTCTAATCTTTATAATCTAAATTTTTATAAACTATCATTCAACTTTTAGTATAATATTAACTTTTAGAACTTGAATTTTTTTTTCTTGTTGTTAAAAATATATTTGTCATATTTTATATATCTTTTCAAGAGTATATAATCTTTATTAAGAGTTATAATCTTTATAACCATTGATATGAATTCGCTACACATTTTTGTTTAACTTTATTTAGTACATCGTCGATGTCGTAATTTATTATACTGTATATGAACATAAATAATAATCACATCAATTTCCATCATATTTGACACAACAATTAAATTCTTTACTTAGAGATAAATAATTTATCGTGTTAAGTATAAAACTAAAATCTAAACATACAAAATTGATCGTTATTGTCCTGCGTCAAATAACGATTGCTCAAGGTATTTCCTGCTGAACAAGGATTTTATTAATAATATACTTTTTATTGTTAACGAGCATTTTCTTAATTACCTCATTAATTTTTGTTTTCTTTTGTTTGTTTTTTTTCAAGCTACAACTGCGCTAGTTGGCATCGCATTCACTCCACAAGTGCCGTCACCCCGATAAACTCTGTAGTAACCCTGCTCACCCCACCTTGGACCCCAACTGTTCTTTATAATCCAGTAGGGTAAAGTTTTCTTGAAAATGGGATATTCTGAAAGAAAATTACAGACATTATTCCCAAATTAAACTCAAAAAAATCCAATTTTATATTATTTATGATAAAAATTTACTTTTAACTCCAAATCCTACAATCAGCACACCATGATCCAAGTTCTTAGGATTGCATAAAAATTTGAATGGATGCGAGACACCTCCCACGTAAAACATCATAGCATTAGCGTTGATTCCAATTGTGATTGGGCCATTTTTCACCAGCCACTGGGCCATTTGTGTTTCATTCGAAGTGATATTCAGTCCAGACGAAATCTGAACCTTAGCTAACTTTTTATTGAAATGGCACTTTTCATCCCGACCGTCGTAAGGGTACTCTTCTTCTGTTTCTAGTCCTCCTAAATTTTCTATGGCCTCGTACGCGGTGTTGGGCAGACCACCCCCACAACCATCGTCTAATTTGTCACAGTCAACCAGCTCCTGTTCGGATAATGAATACAATTTCCCATACTTGATCGCATACAAGGATTCGATGTTGCCGGTCACCGAGAAGGCCCAGCATGAGCCACAAGAGCCCTGATCCTTGACAGGAGTAACAACGTTGTAGTGGCGCCAGTCAAATTCCGTTGGAAGACTTATGTCCGGGATCTTGGCCTTAGCCAGGGGAAGAGCATTGTCCCCAATCTTCTGCTGGTTCCAGCCGGTGTAAAATTTCCTAAACTCCTCAACAGTTAAGTCTGCAAACTGAGTCACACCGTAACGGCCGGTTCCCTGTTCTGTTCTCTGCAGTTCTTTAATTTTGTCCAAATTGGAAAGGAAAATTTGCAACCTTTTTTTCTCCTCTATTTTAGTGGAATAAGTTTTTCCGTACTTTTCCTTAAATCGCTTGAATAGTTCCTCGTGGTGCCACTTTTCACCCGAACTGCGTGATTTTAATTCGAAATTCTGTCCTCGTAATGATCTCTTTTGTCGCACATTTTCTTCGCATTTGACATCGACTTTGGGATTGCCTTTGTCCAGCCATGGTTGGGACCAAACTGATACTAAGCAGACCTCATTGTCTTGATTTGATTTAATGTGACAGTCTGTCGTTTCGCCCTTTGTACAATTGCTCTTTCCAATTTTCACAGTTATATCGTAGAGCGTACCAGACACAACCTGGCTTGTCGCATCGATCACTTCCATGATTATTGGCTGCTCTGGTCCTTGATACAGTTCAGTGTATGTGCTCAGTCCCAAAGACGCATACTTTTGAACTATTGGGTCTGTGACGTCTAGTGGACGCTTTCCACCTACCAACTGACTTCGTCTTTTTCGTGATGGATTTGCTTTATCTTCAACGCAGGTGGAATTTCGGATTTTCGGTGGTCCCAGAGGTCTCAGTCGGTTGACTTCAACTTCCATGTTGCAGATGTTGGTAGGACCAACTAAATTTGCCATGCACTTTCTGTCTAAAGCTTCTTTTTCGGTGCATTTTGTGTTTATTACCTGAAACAATGAATTAAATATTAAATGTCTCTCTAATAGCAAAAAACATTTAAAAATATAGTGTAAATATTTTTGAATATTCCAGGTAAAATACCCAGAATATTCTAATATATTTCAGAATATCTTTGGTATATCTTGAGAGTATATTTAAGTCTCAAGCAAGTTATGATACATGAAATTTAGTTTCTATGTTTTTTATTGTTTTAATTTTAATTGCTAAAATATAAAATGTAAATTGTGAACTTTCTTAAATAAATGTTTAAATGGTTCTGACACATCGTTTTTTTGGCAAAGATAAAAATGTCTGAAACTTTTTATACAAGTAAGTACCATAAAAATGTGTCAGTATTTTTTAAACATTTTAAAATTAAATTGATTTGATTGTTTTTTAATACAATTTAATTTCAATCTTAAGAGTTACTTCATTGATCATGTATTTAAAATGTTCAAACTAAATAAACATTTAATTTAAGAGAGAAAAAAAAGAAATAAATAAATCAATCACAATATTAAACATTTATAGGATATATGGAAACTCGTCACAACAACAAAAATGTTTGTTTTATAGTAAATTTTCCGGACACATGTTCGGATAATTTTCACAAACCTTGCAAAATTTATACTCATTCATTTTTTCCAAAATAAAAAACAAATAAATTGTCTGTTTGATTCATTTAAAATTTAAGGAAGGTGTTTGCTTTGAAATTATAGCGGAAACAAAAAATTCAAGTTAATTTCCAATGTTATAAAATTCATTTCCTAATTTTCAAAAATCTTGTGAAAACTTTCCGAAAAAACGTTCGGAGTTACCAAATACTCTATTACTACAAATATCTCAAAATGTTGTAGCTTACGTATTTTAAACTCAAAATACCTTCAAAAAATTCTGCATTTGAAATACAATTTCTAAAATATACTGGAAATATTAGAACATTATGTTTCAAAAATGTTTTAAGGGCATTGCTAAATATTATAATATCTTAAATGTTCTAAGAATATTACAAAAATATGCTACGAATACGAATATTAATGTTAATTAATAACATTTTTATACCTTAACGGTTAAATGGTAAATACTTTCGTCTTCTGTTTCTTTTTTAGCATCTAATACATCTAACACCAATGTTTTGTCATTATCGTCATCCTGACCATCTAAAATGTCAACGACAATTTGAGCCAATTTTCTTAAAAATATTTTCTCAGGAGCAGGTAGTAGAGATAGTTGACGTTTAGCTCTGCTGCCCATTTCTTCTTCAATATTATCACTTGGAAGTTGGATTTTAACATAGTCTTTTTCGTTTACTGGAATTCTACTGTCAGGTGTTGTAATTGTTTCTCTAATTGGCACGTTAAAGTCTTTTAAGAATTCATCAAATTGCTTATACTTGTTTGTAAAATAACCTGGGTTCATTGGATCATTTTGAGTATTTGGCATGAATTTCATAGAAATTTGTTCCATTACAGGACCGTTGGATTCACTTTCTGTAACTGTGAAGTAGTAAAATATTTAATTTTAAGTACAAAAATATATTAAATTAATTATTGAAAGTTCCTAACTTTCTTTTGACTCACCAGTTTGAGTAATTTTGCCTTCTTGAGCTATTTGGTCAACATACTCATACATTTCTGGTTTAGCATAAATTTGCATATCATCTTCTTGGGTCGACGGTGATTCCTCAAAGTGATTAACATTAAGCTCATTAAGCATATCAGTTGAATCAGTGCAATTGTTTGTTTTTATTTTACGTTTATTTTCCATTTGCCATGGTTTTTCGTCTACTGTCACAAGACACAATTTATGTGCAATGTTTGGCTGCAAGGAGCATTCTGAACGGCTTATTAGAGATGTTTTCAAACAAGTTGAGTTGCCGATTTCCATTAAAAGTTCATATCGGATCTGTAAATAAATATCCAACCATTATCACAAAAAGAATTCAATATATACATTTTTCTTAAAATAATATAGTTTTTTATGAAATTATTATTATTACATTGAAATACTTTCAAGATTAATATATGGAGTTAAATATTTTATGATCCATTAATAAATAAAATTCATACCACATTTGAATTAGGTGGAACTGATCTGAAAACTTGATAAATTTCAATAACTTTATACTTGAAATCACTTGTACTGTCCTGATCCATCGAAGCGACTATTTCTTCGCCGAGTTCCCAAAGACCTGGTACATTGGGTTTCAGTTCATAAGGACATCCTGGACAATACTGAGGACTGGGCTTCACAGCAACGAAAGGATTGTCAACCATATCTTGTAAAGCATTTTGCACGCTTTCTTTCGTCCTGGACACGTAATTTGCATTGTACTGCGACGTTTCTACTGGAGTGCATTGAATCGAGCTCGAGTCAATTATGACAGTTTCAACATGATGCTGAACATCGACGACACATTTTTCACGGGGACATGCCTCAACGTTGTTTTTGCAGTTCAGTTCAAAGTCAAAATTCAGACGATAAGTTACTTGAGGTTGATTGCTCTGAAAAAAAGAAAAAATTTATCACTTTTATTTTTCTTATTTTCTTTTTTTTTTTTTATAAAAGAGACAACATTGAATAGAAACTTTGTAGTGAAAAATGAATTATTGTGCAAGACTTATTAAGGACGGGGGGGTCTTTCAGACATCAACCCTATGAAGGAATTGGAGTAGAAACTTGAAAATTGGTATCATACAATAGTTTCGTCTATTGAATAAACTTTCAAAGTTTCAGGATTGCTAATAGGTAATTAGCGATATTTCCTACAAAAATTACAACAAAAAATATTGCAGATATCGTTAATTATGAGTTGCAATGTTAAATTTAAGAAGAATTTGATTTCTAAAATACAATAACATATTTTTTTGGCAGTATTCCGACCATTTCCAAAATTTTAGCGAAGCATATAGTTAGGAAAATTTTGTTTGAAATATGAAATGTTTGTCGCAAAAATTATGATGAATTTTTTAAACATTATACGCAATTGCCAAAAAAATGAAGAAATAAACAGTTTATAAAATATTTAGGCTATATAATATATAATACTTTTTGCTATATAATAATCATTTTTTTATGTAAAAATGATTTCGTGAAGATTATAATGTGATAAAAAACTGTCGTCAATGTTTGCTTTGTTAACAAAATTTACCTAAATCTTTTTAATCGCTTCTCAATTTGGTGAAATTATTTTGTATATTTTTAACATGAAACCAATTATTTTGTGTAATATCTCGTCGCTAGAATTGGCGACTATCATATGTAATTACATCACTTTTTTGTATACATTAAACCCCTCTCGTTTAGTGTCACGCACACAAAACTATTCATAAATCAAGCATTGGATGAATTTGATAACATCGATGTTGAACAAACTTAAATATAAAGTTTAATGAATATTAATCATAAATATTAAGTTTCAAAACTATAAACGATTTGGTGTAAAATTTCTTTTCAATTAAAATCTCAATGTAATCTTATACTAATATCAATTTATAAATTGTTAATTAAAAATATTCCATTTACAGTTAACATTAAAATGCAAAACATTGTTATCCTGATGATTTTTTTATTAATTTCACATTAATTTATTATTAATTTATAATTTTTTAATTACCAGTAAATATTTTTTTCTTGCGTAAAAAAATTAATTAGGGTTAAAGATCAATCACATTTTTAACGTCAAATCAAGTTAAACGATTTTAAATGTATTCTAAATAAGTGTTTTGATACAGACTTTTTCAACCTACTACATTTGATATGAATATAAGTAACAAATAACACATTAATCTTTCTTGTATTTCGATACGATTGTTAAATATATTCATTTAGCACAATTCATTATATATGGTTAATGCTGTCTTTTTTGTGTAGCGTCCCCTTTTGTTACACATCAATGAAAGAAAATGCAATGAAAAGACTCAGACCAATCGAGTCATACCTCACATAAATAATGCTAATAAAAGCAACTCAAACGATTGTTTGTGTAATTTTCTTTCTTTAAATCTGCATCAACAGACAAATCAATGCCAAGCAAAATGTAATGACAAAAACTAGTTCTACGAAAACTATATAGCTTAAATTACCATTGTATTAATATTTTAAACATTTTAAAAAAACTTTAATTTTATGTACTTTTATGGACTAAATAATATTTAAAGTACCATTTTAGACACTTTTATTGGATTAAACATATTTCAAACGCATTTATTTTAGTTTAATTAGTTTAATGAAAATGAAAATAACAGTTTTTGATTTAATATAATGATATTTTTGTTCGTTCATAAAATCCGTTTTTTGTTTTAAATTTCTTATCTATACATTTCTAATTAAACAAAAATAATTTTTTCAGTTTCTGTTTCAATATGAAGTCTTTTTTCGTTTGGAACATTTGTGTATGGAATGTTTCTGTTTTCCTTTCTTTTTTTTATGAAATTAATGTCCTTTTATCTAATTTTTTGTATGTTTTTAAAACTTTGGTACTGTCAAAATGGCATTTATCACTTAATAATTTTCAAAGTAAAATTATGTTTTTATTTTACCGAATTTTGTTTGGATAGTTTCGGTTTGCCACTGGGCTAGACTGAAGTACGTAACATTACGCTTGAAAATCGACTTACAATTGCGACCTAAAATTGAATTTAAATATTTTTTCATATTTAGTCATTTTTTCCATTCGGTATTTAACACATAAGTTTTTCGATAGTACAAAGAACTTCTATATTTTATCATGCACTAAAAGCTCATTAATTAATACATTGTTCATTATTTATATTTATATATAAAAGTGTTGCAAAGTTGCACTGATATAGTACAACTTTGCACCAACCTGGGCAATATATGTAGTAATCTCATCATTATGCTAAAATACGACAAATATAGTGAAATTATTTAGATTTAATGATATTACGATCGAGTATAATATGTATTAATTTTTTTGTTTATTAAAAGAAGTTTGAAACGTTTTTTTTTTACAGATTTTCTATAGAACATTTCTATTATACATAAAGAAAAATCAAATATAAGCTTAAAATTTTATTATTCGATCTTTTTATTGATTTAATAAAATTATAATAAATATTTTTATTGCACAATTGATATACAACGTTAGCCAAGACTACGTAAAAAGTGTGATCATTTGTAAACATATTCTTTTATTTTAAATAAATTAAACTATAATAACTATAAAGTAAAACTATGTAGAAACAAAATACAAAAATTTTGACTTAAAATAATTGTCTTGATTATGACTTAGACAACAAAGTTTTTCTTACATTTATTTTTGCTGCTTTCGAATTATTTTTTTAAACTTTTTTTGAAAAATAGTTTTAATGCATTTAAATCATCAGAACCTGACTGTTGTAAAGATTCATATATCAGTATTTGATAAACAAATTGATGAAACTAAATTATTAAATTAAAACAGAGTTATAGCTCAATGAAATCGTTTGTTAATAGTGGTGCAAAATTGCCCCATTTGATGGTATAAAAAATGCCAATTAATTTTCAAGCGTAACGTTGTGTACCTTCTTCAGCCTCGTGCTTTGAGGACAAAATGCTGATTAGTTGGTCTTAATTTTAGAAAATTAATTGAAATATTAATTATTCGTTTAAGATGAAACTGAACATTGATTTCTCAACTTGATATTATGTGTAGTTGTTATAAAACTTTATTTTGAAGTTAAAAATGTTATAAAAATATTTATTTTTGTACTTCGCAATGTTTTCAATTTATAAAAATGTTACATAAATGTGTAGACAAGGAAGTATTTTAAGCAAAAATATCATTTGATCAAAAAATAAGTAAGCATTATTGCTGCAGGTAAAAATGCCCTATGAATCATTAATTTTAAAAGATATTGAAATTTATTTCAAAAGTTAGATTGATTCATCGAAAAAATAAGTGAGAATAACATATATAAATGATGTAATCATTAGTATATTTTTCGATTTGTATACATGCGTATTAAATGTTTCTTGCATTTTTTTTATTGTACTATCATTTTGGAATTTTCAGTGGAAAAACAGAGATTATTCAAATTCTTGTATACATAATTGTTTTTAGTTATTAAGAAAATTTGATTTAAAATTTTTACAACTAATGAGTACAAAAAATTTAACTTTTTTGCGTTTGAATTGTATCAAACATAAAAAAGACCATTTAATTGTATAAACAAAATCGACTGATAACTATTTTAAAGAATTATTTCATTCATCTATTTATTTTGACAATAATGATTTTTGTTAAAATGTGTGGGGTCAACATTAGTTCAACAAACTGAGGTGCTAATCGTGATTTTCTTTGTTTAAATTCAGCCAAGTTCTTAATTCCTTATACATTTGTGGACGGGTATGAACAAGTAATAAAAAACCAAAAAAAAATTGATGGAAATTAAGTTAAAAGTTTTAAAAAGTTCTCAAAAGATGTAATTCTCTTTGTGACGATACAGAATTTAATAATTAACTGAAGTCATTTCGATAATTCCCGAGATTATATATATAAAAAAAAATATTTAATACGATATTCTAACAATAAATTGGATTACATTGATAAAATATAGAAAAATTATTTGCTTTGTTTAGAAACAAAAAAAGAGATTCACAAAGGTTCTGTCTTTTCTTTGTCAAAAAGGGTAATTGCATTGTAGACACAATCTCGGATGCAACGTAATCCTTCAACCTGTTAAACATAATGTTACGTATTAAAAAAATGATCTATTCCGCGAGAAAAAGTAAATGCGGAAACTTTTTTCTTCGACCTTTCTCTTCCCGCGATAAAAGATCTAAGTAAAGAACTTGAAATGACAAAATTAACATTTCGGAGCATCAGATATATCCAACTTATTTTAAAAACCAACAAATTTAATCTTAAAAAACAAAGTGATTTGCACAAAACCTTACAAATAAAATCTAAATCCCTAAATTACACTTATAAAAAATTGTTTGTCTGAAAAAAAATCAATTAATAATAATGATAATAAAAAATTAAATAACAGAACAATTTAAATAAAATAATTCCAGTAAGACTAGAATAAAAATTGTTTGTTCAATTACCAAAATGTAACCACTGACAAAATTTGCACTCTTATAATAACTCTGCGTGGACGCTAAATTGTTTAATTGTTCGATCGTGTTTTGTATAACACTTTGCGGTACATTGTCAATTTTCGTCGCGTCAACGTTTTGATAAATCAACAGGACACACAACAGTAGCAGGCTAAACCGCGACATTAATGTTCGAGACATCGTCGTCGTCCTCGTTTCTGGACGTACCAGAGACAACTGCTGCACAAATTTGCCGCGATTAAGCAGCAGCAGAAAGAAAAGTTGGCAAAGCGTTTACGTGTGTCTCAGCATAATGCATTAGTGGTCAGCGTATACTCGCGCATGTTGGAGGCCATTATCAATGAAGTTACACAGAACAGAGCCTTTTTGTGTGTATGCGTGGGATCAAAGTCAATTAACACTAACACGCACGAAATTACGTAGCTGGCAACAACAAAAAATGACACAAGCCTAACTGAACAGCTGGCCAATTGCTTTGCTCCTATAAACGGAAAGCAATTGCTACGCAATTGTCTGCAAGTAAGAGTACTGCGCAGTAAACACTGCGATTTGTGCAATTTAAAACCTAAAGCAATTGGATTTGCGAGCATACAAGATATTTGTTTTGTACTGAGGATGTGCTCAGAATGAATCAAATTCATTGTAAACATGCTGAAATGCATTTTAAACAATAATTATTGTATGAGTTTTTTTTTTAATTTGGAGTTTATAATTTTTGCGTTTTGTTGGGTTGCCAAAAGTTATTAAAAATGAAATGAGTATGATGGATTTTGACAAAAAGTATGTAAAATCTAAATATTGTTTTAGATCTAACTTCAGGGCAGACTGCAACGATGCAAGTTGAACTTGATAAATCAGCTGACAGATGGTGAACTGTCATCTGATGTCAACAATTGGTGATTTTCGTCAAATTGGAGCAGGCTTGTTGTGTTTATAAATTAGATAAAAAAATT
Source organism: Idris sp. 1 HC-2018 (assembly GCA_022817325.1). Lineage (NCBI taxonomy): Eukaryota > Metazoa > Arthropoda > Insecta > Hymenoptera > Scelionidae > Idris > Idris sp. 1 HC-2018. The sequence goes on from JABFPM010001837.1 coordinate 11,016, forward strand.
AATTCTTTTTTACTGTTATTAATGATTATTGTATAATTCATATTTTAACATGTAAAATGTGTATTTTACCGTAAAAAAAACAAAAAAACATTTAAGTGACCACGTTACATTTGCTATAAAACAAAATTGGAAAAATCAAAGAATTTTTTGTAAATATAAAATAGTTGACAAAAAATGAACAACATAGAAATCGAAGATATTCATCATTATGATTTTACGTCGGTTACGGAATGGGAAGTCTTTATTGCTGGATTGGAGGTTATTATTTGTGACTGGAAATTGACACAGTTCAAAGCTGAGCCTGTTTTGCAGAAAAATGATTTTGTGAATTTGCCGTGGGAAGAAAAGCACGATAAACTTAGTTTTGCAGGTAAAATTTTTTTACATTTTGTTTAATATTTGTGACTTTAAAATTTTATTTACAAATAGGTTAAATTGTTTTTTGTAATTGTAAATTAATATATTTTACAGATGTAGAATTTGTTTTGAAATATTTCAAGTTAAAGAAAGGAGAAACTGAAAATACAGATGTAGATCTAGAAGAAACAGAAGATGTTCGTAAACAATGTCAACGAGACATACTTAATACTTGTAATGATTTTTGTCAAGTAGACAGAAATCATTTAGAACTGGCCCGTTATTATGGGATTCGAGAGTTTTTAGTTTTAGTGCCTAGTAGAGGTAACAACATTGTTGATGAAACAAGGATAAAAATTCTCCTGAGCTCTGCCACAATTGCTGTAAATAACACAAGATGGTAAGTAATGATATTTTTTGAAAAAAATGTATTCAAGTTAATCAACAAAGCAATGCTATGAAAAGATGTAATCTTGTTTTAGTGAAGTTCCAATATTTATACAAGCACTGGAACCAAGACAACAGTATTATATCGGCGTTTCAGTTGGAAAAGGTTCCAGAGTTTATTTTAATATGGTGCATTTGAAAAAAATACCACCTCACTGCAAGCATCTAACTGGTATTTGTTTTTAAATTTACTTCATTATTTTGCATTAATACTTATAATGAAATAAAATATTGTATACTATGTTTTTGTTTAGGTCTTCTGACACTATTCAAACAAAAAATAGGATCAGCCATGGGAATGAGATCTAAACCAGCAATGGTATCTATAAGATTTTGTTATACAATCAAAGATTGGACCAACAGCATTTGGACCCAAGAACCACCAGATTTTGATTTCATGCAAGGAGAAACAATTGGCGTAGCTGAACTTGGCAAGCTTCCTTTTGGAGCTACATCTGAACCAATTGTGTAAGAATAATTTTCAATTTAAATTTTTTTTCATCATATAGGACAAACTGTACTTTTTATTTTATAAATATTAATAAATAATTTAATCAACAATTAAAAAGTACGATGAAAAGTTATATTTTAAATATATTTTAAAGAACATGATATTTTTAATTTTATACTTAAATAAATTAAATTTAAATATTTATTGTGATTTCCATTTATTTAAATATTCATTTTTACAGGGAATTCAATTTATATGTAACCTGGCCAGAGATATCAGAAAACATAGTAGTTGATAGCGAAACTTTTAGCGATTTAGAACCTGAGCTTGCTCCAAAATGGAGCATAAAATTAGACATGGGACAATCAGCAACATGTCTTCTTGGCGAATATTTGACGTACTTCATTCAAATATGTAATAATGAAAAAACCCTCAGTGATTTGTTTGGCTCAAACGCAATGTATGATGATTATCAACAGTTTACGTCAGTATTTAATGTGTTGACAGAGTCAAAATTTCCAACAATTAATACCGTTTTTAATAGAACAACTAAGCAAAAAAGAAAATACAATTATGGATTAATATCCGAAGAAATGATTCTCACGATATTGTATTTTTTGTTTCCCGATGCTGATGATCAGAAAGTAAGGAAGGATTTTTTTTATCATAATTATTATCCATTGTATTATAAGTTATTTAATTGGTTTTATTGTTTAAAACAGAAATTCCCATATTTATCGAATGTTGGCTTCAATGAAGATGATAAACAATCACGTGGCATCAAAACTTGTCCATTAGATAGTTTGGTTTGGAGATTAGGAATTGTAGCAGCTCATTGCACATATAATTTAGGTGGTGTTGAAGCTTTTGCCCAATTGTGGCAGGAATTTCTGTTGGAAATACGATTTCGTTGGGAAAAGGGCCTACTGATACCAGGGTAAGTAATATTTTTCAATTTTTATTGTTTTTTGTTATTGAAATATTCTATTAGAATTTATCGAAAAAAATGTTATTACAAGAAAATTTGAAAATATTAAAAAAAAAAAAAAATTGCTGTTGAAAAATAATTCTGAAATGTTTGAAATATTTCTTAATACATTTTGAGATTATCAGAAAATATAATTTTAATTTAAAGAATAAATTTTTACACAAAAAATAAAGGTATTTAAAAACTAAGGTGTATGAATCACAAAAATAAAACAAAATAATGATGCGAATAAAAAGGAATGAAGTTTTTTTTTACTGACTGAACATAACGGTTTTATGATTTGTTTGCAAATAAAAAACATTATATTATATATTTCCAAGATTGTAATATTATAAATTATCATAGGTGTGCAGCATTAATACATAATTTATTAATGCAAATACACTGTAAGTCTTATTTTTAAAAGTAATCATTAATCTCAATTTTAATGCAATAATTAATTACGAGTTTTAATAACTGATTACTTTTTAATTATCTGAAACAGTGTTGTTGTCATCTCTATCAATGTACAAAATGCATTTTAATTCTACGAATGTACAATATAATCCCTTCTTATACATTTAATTTTTGAATTGCAACTACAGTTTAACTGTAACGAATCGACTTGTGACAAATCTCATTTGCTTCTTAATATATATATACATATTAGTACCTAGATATCTACTCATCCATACTTTTTTATCTATCCTGAATAGTAGACATTTTTAGCTATCAAAATAATATAAATTATTAATATTCAAGTCCTTCGTTAAATTTAATTAATAATAAATGCGGTTTAATTATAATCAGTATAAAAGGTTTTAACATAATACACGGCATCATTATAATCATAGAGTGTATGTTTTTCTTACGCTCTATTTATTATATTACTTAAAACAAAACTGCTATGATGATGCTCTGATATAATATAATTATACAAATAATGACTATTAATAATGTTTGAGATAAAAATTCAGTTAATGGTTACATCTCAATTATGAAAGCTAAATCAAAAATAATATGTAATCATAATTACAACAGAACTCATAAAGAATCCAGATAATCCTTTTTATACACAGTTTTCAAATAAATGTCCATAATTAATTGGATTTTGTTCAAAGTTCTGCAATAATGTATAAAATTTGTTTAACGAAATGATAATTTTAATACATGTTAGTTTATATTTTTGAATTGATTATTATTTATAATTTACAATTTATCCATTAATCTTGCACTCTCCTTGCATGCTTAAGTACGAAAAAACTTAAAAGGATGACGAAATATTTGTATATATTTATTTTAAAACAAAAAATATAATTTTCTAGTTAATATATGCTTATAAAATGTTGTCTATATATTTATCAACAATTTTATAAATAAAATTTAAAAAATTCGACATCCTCTTAAATGATGCACTAAAAACATTGTGTACAAAATAATTGTTGGTAATTTTATTAATTACATGAGTCGCAGAGTTCATTATGAACATTTCTATAAAAATATTGCACGCACACACACTCATTCAGTTCAGAAAAATAATTTTAGGTGAAAAAGAGTGTGTTAATTTGTCGATAATTGTGATATGATATATTGCACCGTTACAGGACGATTAGATTTGTTCTTCAATAATACAATATCATTGAGCAGTGTGAACATTTATAGTGGCACGAGTCCACTTCTGGTCGTTGGATTGCGAGCCATGTAAATGTCCATGTCATGGTCTGTCCAATTATTTTCGTCATAATTATTGAAAGTTTGAGTCGACTCTGCCAGACTGTATCGACTTCCTGGTCGAGGCAAATTTGACTCCAATGTCCTATTTCGAGACCTGGGACGTTGCCTTCGTGAAGATGTTTGGGGAGCGTGGTTCACTGTAAATCCTGTACGTGAAATTCTGTCTGATGCTGCTGTCAATGACTGACGTGACTGCCGCAATTCTAAAATAATATAAAAAAGTTCTATTTATTCTTGATATCCAAAATGACATATTTTGAATATTAGAGTTAAAATACAAATGATAATTAGTAAATCTGAAAAAGCAAACAAAATTATTATACTATTAAAAAAGTGAAAATAAAAAAAATATTTAAAAGCAATTTAGTTAAAAAATTGCAAGTATAAAGATATGGATCAATTAAAAAAATTAGAATAGAATGACAGAGTCATCTTAAGATATGCTAATGATCTGAGGGTAATGAAAGTCAAATAGAAAAGAAATAAAAATGGATATATGCATCATTATTCTAGCTGCTAAATATGTAGATTTTCATGAAATATCGGATAACGGAAAAAATGGCTGAAGATGATAAGCATGAATTTGAAGAAACAGATCTTAATGGGCCTGATTTGATTTAATTAGGCAACTTTTCTTCTGACAAAGGAAATGCATCGCTAGTTTATAACCAAATTACCTCTTACAACGAGAAAAGAAGATATTTATCTCTCTTATATATTTATCAGCGTATTAATCCATTCAATTTGTTTAACAATTAATTTATTACCGTAACCCCCATTAATTATTAATATTTTCTGGTATCTACAAGAATCATAATTATGCAGTTAATTAAACAATTGATTATGTTTAATGAATTATTATTCAACTTAATTTATGCAGGTTTTATAGCAATATTGTCTTCTCTTTTTTTTTCTTACCTGAACGTGTGTTGATCAGATTTGACGTTAGCGTGGCGTTTCCAAAATACCTGTTGGAATTGTTTGAAAAGCTGTGATGGGACTGACCATCTGCTATGGACCTGGCTTTGGTACCGTAATGACCTGCTTGAAAAGATCGCATATCGTCAATACATGAGGCTCTTGTGATGGAACCTGCAACGAACAGGAACCACTGACACATGCTGAACAAGAATTCCATGCAGTTAATGTAAAAAATATAATTTTCTTTTAAGAAAACAAACCTTGTCGCTCTATAGGAAAAATTCTCGGCCTTGGTATGCTGCGACTGCTGTAGACGGACACCTGGTCCCACTCCTTCTGCACGTTGTAAGCGCTGAGCGTAGCCATGGACGGCATGGGACCACCGGGACTGGGGGTTGGACCAACGGTCGAGCAACAGTTGACTGGAAGACTTGCAATTGGACCCCCCATCTTGGTCTGGTCTATACTGTTCAGGGTGTGCAGTTTTCTGGTTCTACGACGATTTGCGATCAGAAATATAAGAACAGCTATAACTATGGTCGTGCAGATTGCAGCGCTGGTTGCTATTGTTATTTTGTCCATGTTTGATGTTGGCGAATCATGAGTTCGCACTTCCCGACACTGGTTGTACGGTATGTTTGCTGGTGTCAGATTTGTTTCTTCCAGTGTTACCACACAAACGATTATGCATTCCTGGTTTGAATTGAATAAAATTCAATTAGAAATTAATGAAGAATCTACTTTAAATGTTTGCAGTTAGAATTTGTTATTACTCACCTGGGCGGGTACATTTGTGATTTTGAACTCCCTCTCGCTGGCTTCGAGAAATGGGGTCTCTTTGAAAATGTTGGCACCAAACACCCGATAAATGACCTTAAATCCCAGCACGCTTGGCACTTCCGTGTCCCATTTAATAATGATATCCTTGTCCTGAAGCACCGCGTCTTTCACGATAATTACCTTCTCGTTGGATTTTACTTTGTAAAGTGGCGAGCCAAGCACCAGCGGGGGTCTGGGATTGTGATAGTTGTTTCCCGACTCCGAGTTGTACTTGGGTGGCGCTGAGGTAGACGTTCTGGTGACAAACACGTTTCCAGTTCGACTGGTGCTCGTCCTGGTGGTCGGGATCGGCGTGGTAGATGTCCCTGCTGTCGTTGACTTTGGCGTCGTCGCGATGATTACTGTATTTTTTTTGTAAACTGAGGACAATGTTGCTGTGGTGAAGGTGGTGCTTTTGGTCACGTTGTAGACCGTCGTGTTTGGAGTCGGCGCCAAAGTGGTCGGCACCAAGTGATCGACTACCCCGCTCACTGGCCCCAGGATCAGCTTTGTGTCAACACTTTCAACGGTACCAATGCCAACGATTTCAGATGTTTTATTGCAAGTCAGTTCTGAAACAATTTTTATATAAATTTATAGAAATGATTTACATTACATAAGAACATTTCAGGTGGAGACTTTAATGATAGGAATAATAGTTTCGATTAAATAATTTAAAAATTGCAGCTTATTATTTTACTAATCGGGTTATAAAATGTATGCTGAATTACTATGTAATACATATTAGATGAGCAGCGTGGATATACAAAGTGGTTTAGCAAAATACCTTCGGGATTGAGGTTGTAAAAATTTCTGCTTTGCAACCTCAGTGGTTTGCCACAAAATTGCGGTGTTCGTTCTCGACTAGTGACTTGCAATTCCGAATTATGAATCCATTTGACGATCCACTGCAGTCTGCAATCACACTCCAAGTAACTTCCTCCTAAACTAAGTCCACGTAAAGTGCTGTTTAAGTGTTGGAAAACTTTTTCGGACACCGTGGGCAGTGGATTTCCATCGATGGCCAGCAAAGTTATCGAAGGATTATTTTGAAATGCATTAATCGGCAAATCACTTATTAAATTAAAACCGATATCAAGTACCTGTAAATATAAAAAAATGTAAGATATTTACGTTAATTAATACAATTAATCCTTATACTTAATTTATATATTAAATTTTACATCATTTATTGTTAACTAACACTAATCTAGCAGTAGAATTTTTTGTTCACTTACTAAAAACGGTTTAATCAATAAATCGATACAGCTGTATTAACGACCGGAAATAGATAACGAAGTAAGAGACGGAAAAGAGGGAAAATATAATTAGCGAACTAAAAGCAAAGATGAACGAAAGAAAGTTGCAAACATCTTTCTATTTAATTACTACGAATCATTGCACTTTTTCATGCAAATAAAACTGTCAAAATAAAAATTTACGCAAACTCTCTCACAACTTGTTTTAACTGTACTATCAGTTTCCCGTACTTTGATTTTGTTCTTCTTACACACAATTTTAATTATAATTTTATTTCAGCTAATACTATAATAATCTGTTTAAATAATCGTATACAATTGATTTACCTTCAAGTCGTGTACACTGTTAATAGCGCTGGTCGGAAATTCTGCCAAAAGATTATTAAGCAGACTGAGTGAACTAAGGGTGTTTCTAATTCCATAAAACGCATCTGCGCTGATGCTCTCGATCAAGTTTCTCTCGAGGTTGAGGCCAGTGAGCGAATTGAGGCCCTCGAAGGCCTTTCGTCCGGCGGGTCCCGGCAGGCTCTTGAGCAAGTTCTGCGAG
>JABFPM010001838.1:0-18515 GCA_022817325.1 Idris sp. 1 HC-2018
CCTCATCATTTAATCGAAATTATACACGAAGAAAGCAGTCTGCTCTTGGCCGCTGTGTTGCGCATATCAGTTTGTACTCCGTTGTACCGTATAGCAACAAGTCACGATGGTGTGTTCTTGCACCGTGGCAGTGATAGCCATTTTATATATTTTATTTGACGTAAATTATTTTCTACGTATCATTTTAACAATTCTTTGGGGACGTTTGTTTCAAAAAAGTAAAAAACTTTTTGACGAAGTCACAATCTACGGTCAGTATCATTAAATCAATTATTCTTATCGGTAAAATGATTAAAAAATATTTGCAAACACTTTATTAAATAGCAGATCATACAAAAATACATTTCATAAGAAAAATGTTAACAAAAATTTAACTCCTATGAAAAATTACATTTTTGATCATTTCATACAAGTTTACTGTTGTTTGTCAAGTAACTGTAAATGTTCACATCCGCTTTCGAGTTATACTTTTAAAGATGACTAGGCACAAACAAATAAAAAGCATATTTTTTCTAGAAGAAAAATTAATTTAATGGAATATTACACATTTGAACTATACATTTTTGTTTCGCTTTTTGCATGTCTTAAAATTAACCGATTATACTACTTTTTTGTAACCATCACATGACATTTTTTCAGGCGTATGCACGACCCAAGATGTTGATTTGGTATTTAAACACATGAATAATGCGAGGTATTTGCGGGAATTGGACTTCGCTCGTTTCCTCTATTATGATAGATCTGGTATATATGCTGCCATATCGGCGAAAGGTGGTGGTGCAGTTCAAGGTGCATCGACAATTCGTTACCGACGACCACTGCCACTTCTTACACCTTATAAAGTCACTTCCAAGGTAAAAAGAATCTCTATAATATCGAGCCACTCTTAAAAAAAAAAAATAATAAACAACTTAAACAATCTATTAGACTACTGTTTTTTGAAAACAAACAAAAATAAATTTTAAATTATTGATTTTCTAAATTTTCTTGCAGCTAGTATACTGGGATGACCGCAACTTTTATTTGGAGCATCAGTTTATAAGTTTGAGTGACAATTTCGTACGAGCAGTATGCTTAAGCAAACAAAGTACAACAGGTCTGAAAACTCCTGTACCCGAGCTCGTGGAACGACTGGAACCTGGAGTTAAAAGACCAGAACCTTCTAAGGATCTCAGCCTCTGGTTGGAATCGATGGAAGAATCTTCACAGAAACTGAAGAAACAGAAATAATGATATAATTGTTAAGGCTGTATTGTAAATTATGCTTGTTCCTATGATTTAATGATTACATTGTAATGACACATAGATTGCGGATTATGCGAGTTTCACGCCGACACTTATTTGAATATATACTTGTTATGCATATGGATGTACGTCGCTGTTATGTACTTTGACTTTAATTTAAGTAAATTTACTGATTGAAATTACGTACTTATATAAATAAGGTACATTTTGGTTGTGATAAATATATAATTTATAAAACGGGTTGCTGAACTTTTGAGAAGAAAGTACAAAATACATATTTTTATAAAAGTAAATTTAGATTTTTTAATTAACACCTTAATCGAATATTTTTGCATTTTAATCTCGGTGCCTGGTGCAATTTATTATGACTGAGTTTTATTCAATTTTGTAAATTGAATTCATTTTAATTTACGAACAAAAGTTTACGTGCAAAACGTTTTTGATGAAAATTAGAAATCATTTAAAGAAGAATTATTTAAATAGTTTTAAAAAAGTGGTAGTGTTAATTTATATTGTTTTATGAAATATAATGAATCTTATTTTTGAATCTTTTTTTTTACAGATGCATCCGTATAAAAAGACACTGCAGATGGCGTTGCCTGGCTCATTTCAAACAAACTGCAACAGCTTACTCCGTCGAGCAGTAGAACCGCGAGCTCTAAACACAGTTTTGTTCAGTCATAAACGTTGACTCCTGTTTCAATGAACTTCTCGTGCACATTGTAACGAAAGTGATTGACAACTTTAGCGACACTTTTTTTAGATAAGGTAACAAACTTTTGGATTATTTTAATTACAACTTTTAATCAAATTATAAACTTGAATTAACTTTAAAATTCATTCAGCATACATATCACAGATTATCAAATTTAAAACTAAAAGTTTATTCTCCATAAATAACTTTTTTTTTAACAAATTTTTAATTTATAAAGAATTAAAATTTCAAAAATAACTTTTATACATCACTTTGTTAAAAAATATTTTTGTTTTTAAAATAGTTTATTTTATTGTAAACTTTTTTTTTAAAACAGTCACACAAACATTTTTAGTTTTTCATTTGTAGGAAAGCCATATTTTTAAATAGCTTCCACTTAAATTGAAGTTTCGCGATTTATTACATTTGATGACAAGGTCCCTTTATCCTTGAGTGAATGATTTAGATAGTGATAGGACAAATTAATTCGTTTAGAACCAGTCACCTTGTCTGATAGGCCAGTACCATACATTTTTTTTCATATTTGTGTTTTTAAAGGTCAAATCATCCTTCGTGTTTTATAAAATAAATGTATCCTAATTGAACTTATGTGACTATTAATTATTAAAAATTACGAAAAAAAAAAAACCTTCTAAATACCGGATTTGATTAATTTTTATCAAAAAGATATACCAAGTATTGATATCTTTCGCATGTAAGGATCAAATTGCAATAATGCTCATGCAAGCTAATCAATGTAACTGTTCGAGACGAAATGTAAAACAAGTGTACCGGTCTATTCAAACTCAAAGTGTTTACACACCGACCAGTTATCGGAGTTAAATCTATTAATATTTGCATGTCAATGAACTTTCCGTTATCCTAAAAACAATTATGAATGTTAATATCTAATTACATTTTATTTTAAAATTTGATTTAAAAAGGTAGCTAAATTGAAAGTATTCTCAAACATAATTTTTGCTAATTATAATTTAACATTTTTTTGTTTGATGAAATTACATAACATATTCTTCTCCGGTTAAAATGTTATCTTTTTCGTCCTCGTTCTCTATTCGTAATCTGCACGCATGGTCATTATAAATAAAAATTTATGAAACACTTGATTGAAAGCTTTTTCTTTTCAAATAATTTTGTTCTAATAGAAAACGTCGATTGGAAAAAAAGTGTTGACTTATTTATTAATGCTGGCTAGAAAATTGTACTGTTAGATATGAAAGTTATGCAACAAATTTTGTAATGACCAATCTAGATCAACGAAATTGTTCATCATATAAACGTGATATTTGATATTCTGTGAGAAAATGTGATGTAAGGGGTTAAATGACTCGCTGTGTTATATTGTTAATTAAAGCGAGTGCAACAACTTGTGGGGACCGTTTGATACATATCACGTGGAAACATTTATAGAAATGGTAAAACGTACAACCTGAAACGTCAAACAAATTGTGTACAAGATCATCATGCTTTTTCACACTTTCACTTTCGTGTTGTACATTTCATTAAATCATCGCTTCACAAATCAAATTCCTAATCACTTTATGGTTCTTTCTTTTAAATTACACTTTTCTTTCATTACCTAAAATAATAACAATAAATTATTCTGAAAGTTTTTTTAGAAACAAGTTTTTATTTTCTGCAGTTTAAATCTCAGAAGTTAATTATTCTTATTTTTTTTCTTCGCAAATCTTTCTGCTCGTAAATTTGATGCATATACATATAATATCCAGGGAGTCATATTTCCGTTACAGAATTTCATCTATTTATAAGATTGAATGGGATAACATTTTAATTGACCGGTGAAATGAAATTGTTGTTTCAGCAGCGATTGTCTTTGCTGGCTTGTTGTGTGTGGCATACGAAGGAAGTTACACGTAGGACGCTTTTAATGCGTGAGATTCGATGAATCGAGCTGTGTGTTAACTCTTAAGACTTATCCACACCGTTGCAAAAGGCGAGGCGTAACGTGCGCTGATCATAGATGATTGTAAATTGTCCGCAATTGGCAGGAAGTCAGGGGACCGTTTTATGCGCCCCCTCACTCTTGTTCTCTTCAACGTTCATTGGCCATCAGCTCGCGTTTTTAATGCTCTAAGACGATTTAGTCGTGCTACCAATTAGACCAACTCAAATATACGAGAGTTAATTGAAATCATTTGATTTTGAAAATAACAATTTTGATTGACTTTTTATAATTTTGATAAAACAATTTTTTTTTGAATAAAACCTTTCTGTTCTTTTAACCCAATGGCTTTTTTTTGTCGACTGTAGTAGACAATTTTTGTATTTACATTTTTTCGAACAATTTTGTTGTTAAATTTGGCTTTATAATGCAAAATTCATATTTTAAAAATTAATTTTGTATGCAAACTTTGCGAATTTGCAAAAAATAAAAAATCTCTTATAATAGCATGTTAAACTTATGTTGAACATAGTGAATTATGTTAATGGTAATTGCTACTTGTATATACAATACTCTTTATTATTTTACGGCGAGATAAAATTAATAGGGCAATAAAATCAGTAGAAAATATTATGTAAACATTGGGAATTGTGATAATGATGTATTGGATTTGAAAAAATGTATTTTTTTAATTAGAACACAAACGAGTGCGAATTATACATGCGTTACATTTAATAAAAAATTTCTAAAAACATATATATGACAGAAGTTAAAGTGTGTGGTATTCTACTTGTGTACACAAAATTTTGTATTCAACGTGAAAGTAGAAAGACAAACATTCATGCTAAACAGTTAAACGTCTGCGTTTATTTTTGAACTTCAACTTTGTATGAAAAGTTCTCGTGGTTCAAGTTTATTGTCATTCTGTTAAATGATTTTAACGTAAAAATTATCGTTAAATGCAATGAAAATTAATACTGAAAGTTTTAAGAAAACTCTCTAAATTTAAAAGCCTTTTTTTCGCTTTCTAAATTTGAAATTCCTTTTTTCTCATTAAAAAATTATTTTTAAGAAGTTTATTTAGATTTCAATGATTGCGTCGTTACAGGCAAATCTGTGAATGAAATAACTTACATAATAGAGTTCAGAAAAAGAGGTCAGGTCTCCGTGATTGCCGGGAAACAAACATCAGCAAATTTTTATCAAACTAAAAAAGTAAGTAGACAAAAAAAAGATAAATATGCGGATTATCTCTGGACGTAAAACGACTAATCATCTGTTAAACATCAGGGAGGTGTATTTTACGATTATATTGATGCGATGTATAATCACGCACAGTATGTCGTTAATTGAAAATATTCGAGATAGCTGATCTAAATTGCGAGCAGCAAAAATGATTTTGATCGAAGCTTCGCATAAATTAACAACAAGTGATAAATCAATTAGTTCGCACTTATTTATTATATTACACTATTAATTAATGCAATTATGATCGGATGTGGGGTTTCATTTTATTTATATTTTGTTTTAATACATAATATATAGCGTCAAGTAGCAATCGTTGTTTCAGCCAAGAGTAATTAAATATGTGAAGCACAATCAATGTCGTGGTTTGATGGTCAGCGTGTAATGCAATATCATTTATTAGTGATGAAATATTGCTCCAAGTTTAACGGTCGCTGATTAATAACTAAAAGTAAAAAATTATCAAATTCAATTTCAACTTTGCCTATTTAAAATCAAATTTAATGAGTAACAAAAATGTTTGTTTCTTTCTGCAAGAAAATTGATTTCATGAAACATACTTTGATTTTGACAATTTGCCTTTGTCATATCTGTGTCTTTTGTGTAAGACTGGGTAATTAAATATCCGCGAAATACAATGACTGCTGCGGTTTGGTGGTTTGTCTTTGCCTGCAGTGTAGGCGAGCGACAGAATAGTAGCATGAGAGAGCGCGATGTCCCGTTACGGGACCTAGAAGGCAAGACACAGTCAAGTCAGATATATCAGTGAGAAGTTCGACGACGAGGTGATCGACTGACAGTTAACTCGCTCGCTCCAAAGCAGATCGTTGCGGGGCATCCTGGCCGGATCGCCAGCCGGTCACGCTCTTTTGCTTTGACATTTCTTTTGCCGTAGTGTCACATGTGCTCCAAAGACATAAACACACATATCAAACTTTTTCTCGTTAAACTGAACTATGATTGCAGTTGAGTGTAAGTTCTTTTTTGTCCTGTAATGATAAATGACTGTAATTATTTGTGTGCAAACTTTTGAATTTTGCTCTGAATTCTTTTGCTGTTAATTTGGTATTTTGTAATAAGTGATGGGAAATTTTTGTTTCATGCAATAATTCAGTTTATCAAATCTGGATGTTGAGTTGACATTTAATGACATTTAATTAAATAACGAATTTTGTTATGTAAAGAAGCATTACAAATTTGTGTACGAAAAAAGTTAATGAGTGAAGACGTGAGAGTTTAATTTTGATGACTGCTCGTTAGTGGGCTTTTTCAGCAGAGAAAAAAATTGTCACTGAATAATGTGTTTATTATGAGGAACTATGCGGTTTAGAAAATTTAGTGTCAAGTGTTGTAACCATTTTCTGTTCTTCATCGTTGTGGAAAGTTAACAGACTTTGTTTTTTTCCAGCAATTTTCAGTAGTGATAAACTTCTTTTTACTTTCATATTAATAAAATTAAGATGATTTGGCTGTTTGTTTTCGGTGCAGCGCGTTTTATGCTCAAGATCTGTTCACAGACAATTTTTCACGGCAAATTAACTCGACTCTTATTTGATCTTATCGCGAGTAATTGTGCTTCAAAAATTGAAACTTCATATTTACCGGTAAATTGATTTTTTGGGACATTTGAAATTCAGATTAAAATGCTGATGAAAGAGAATTCTAATTCGTTTTTATTAATTTATTATTATTGATTAATGATTTAACATATAGGTACATTTGGATGATTATTTATTTGTAAGTTATTTTAATGATGTAAAAAAGGTTTTTGTGTATATAAAAAAAAAAAAAAAAAAAAAAAAAAAAAAAAAAAAAAAATCAAAGAAGTATATGGAAAAAAGATCAATGATAAAAATAAAGTGCAACTATTCTAAGGATATTTCGTGCTCTTTGTGTTGCAGAAAGCGTCTGTGATTTCTTCTCAATCACGAACGAGCCTTAGAAGAGCAACAAAATCATGGGCCGCACAGGCTATACGTGCATCAGACATATTTTTTGTTCACTTAACGTGCTGATTTGGGTTTGTATTTTTTACGACTTCTTTTTTCAATTTTAAAGCAACAATAATGACAACTCTTAAGATTCTTAGAAAGGAAAACTTTTTATAATAAATATCAAGGCATTTAAGTTTTCTTTTCATTACAAAAAAATAAAATTAAAACGAGTAATTCTGTTCTACAAAGTAATTTGAACATTTTCAACCTAAGAAATTTTTCTTAGTGTGTCAAACAGGAATACTTTTTTTAAATTTTTTATTGCAGTTAATTTTATAAATTATCTTTCAGTTTTTAGATTATTTAAAAAAAATGTAAACGTTTAACATTTTACTTTTTTTGAATCTCTTTTTAAAGTTTTTGTTGGGGAAAAAAGCTTCAAAGCAAAAATAGATCTCAAGTGTTGGTTTGACTTAAACTGTCTTATTTTTTCTTTTCTATTCTTTATTTCTGTTGCACGCATTTCAAGTGTTGCATGTGCTGGAATAAAATATCAAATGCATTATGTACATTTTTCTGTTTAAACATGACAGATACATGTTCTAAGTATATATTGTGCACCGGGGTAATTTGAAAATTACCATAGCTAATGGCAAATGCGAGGGGTTATGAAAAAGACAAGCAAATATTATGTAAATGTGTATTATGCAATCTGGGAAAGAGATCACGATTCCTAGGACATTCAACCTGCTTTGACTTTACACATGTTCATATTTCCCTTTCAAATGCATGATAATTTGAACAAAATGTAAAAATAAAAAATAGAACTCTATTGCAATTGTTATAAGCGTAAAATTACGTATCTAATGCAAAGTTATATTTTTTCAAATTTGAAATCGTGATCGTTGCTTGTTTAAGCGAAATTAGTAAACGCACGATATCGCTTTTCAATCGTATCTGCACAGACGTGCCGTAGCACTTGAATAAGACATTGAACTTTATTCTTGCAAAAGCTATAGGTCGCGTCTACGCAAGACAGGTATACTTTCATGAGAGTTAACTGCCTCACTCTCAATTTGTCAAGTATCACTTTCGGCTCATTCATATCCTCGTAAATAAATTCCAATCCCATTCAATGCAAATTAATATATAATGTGTTATAATAATTTATGCTTTTGTATCAACATTGTCTATTGTAAAATAAACAGGATGATTTTTATATATTTGAAATTGTGAACGAAGTGCACTGTCAAAAATGTTTGTAATTTTAATATATTTTTTGTATACAGTTATTAATCATATTTAATAATTATATAAACAATTTAAGAAGTTTTAAAAATTGATTAACGTTTCATATTTCACTTTTATTTTGATATTTGAATGTTAATTAAATTTAATAAACTTTATATTAATAATAAAACAACACAAAAGTAACTAAAAAAATTGTAGATGTTTTTTTGAGCAGAGTGCATTTAAATGACTTTTGTTCAAATTTGTTTAAAATGCAATTGAAAACAAATTTATTTATCTTAACATTAACTACATAGGTGGGGTAATTTATGACCCCAGTCTGTAGTTTATTATTTAGAAAAAAAGGCGAAACCTTTAAGTAACATTTAAAAATCAAGCAGCACCTCTTCAAAGTGAAGATTTTTCACAAGAAACAAGTTGTTTGTAAAGAGAAACGATAACACGACAAATGATAATTGATTGATTCAAAATAATACGTGCATACTTGATTAAATGCCTAAGTCAGTAGGTTACACGCTCGTTGACTCTCGAGGATATTGACCTTATTTTGTATGCGCGCGTCAAATCTTAATTTGGTATTATAAATTGCAAACGTGTTGGTATTATCAGCGCGACTGACAGACCCAGATACTTTGACAGTCCGGGACAAAGCCGTCACTTAATCCCATTTTACGCACGTACGTACATCCATTCGATTCATAACTTTTAACTGCCGTGCGTTTGTGTGTGTGTGTATGTGACGTGCTTATGTAATACAAATATGCGCATTCAGCGAGGCGATTCATAAATACGCAGAGCGCGTTCACAGACACCGTGTTTTGTGCTTGGAATCCGCAGATTAAAATGTTTCTTTCGCGATTGACTGGTGCCTTTGTGTGCGATCAACACTTTTTTCGCCCTTATTTTTGACACTGAAAAAGGTGCGGCAAACGGAATCTATTAACGGTTTCAGGATTATTTACCGCCTTGATAAAGTAATCTTTAAGAAATACAAAAATATTAATTTACAATATAAAGATAAGTTTCAATATTTTAAAAAGACTTGGAAAGGATTTTTGAAAAAAAAGTTCAGCTGCTTTTTTCATGGTTGTAAAGTCTATACTTAAATTATCAAAAGAATGTAAAGTAGATCAATTGTTTGGGCATCGTGTTCTTGCATGAAAAGTTACAGTAAATCAAGAAGGCTGAATGCTTGTTCTTGTAGGATATTTATATTTTTTAGGTTGAAAAAATGGGTATATATATTTTCATAGTCAGTAATAGTTGTTTCACTGAATCGTGTAATTTAAACCGCAAAGAAAAACCTGTTTTACACCGCACAGTTGTACACAATCTAATACTCGGTCGAAATCGTACTCGTATTCTTCGCGCGGAATATCTTTTTGTCGGCAATAAAATTCCGTTTCAATATAACTGTTTAGTTTTGCAAATTATTGCAGACGAGTTTCTGTTATCAGTTTTATGTGCGATAATTAATTGTCTGTTACCTTATTTGTGGCTACTTTTACTAATTTCTACGGTTAGCAAAATTTTGCAGTTATTTTTATGCGCAATAAATTGTGTGCTTATTTTTATAACTCTGTCCCGAATTAAGAAAGTAAATCAATGTAAAGAATACTGAAGTTTTTAAAATTAGGAAGCATGTGAAGTGGTGTTAATCCAAGTTGAAAGAAAAGGTCGTAAAATCGTGCATCACGAAAATGCACATTGTGTGCGATGCAACCACTTGTCGCTTTTATAACACGTTGAAAGTGGGCTAAAATTCTTTACGACTCCGCAAAGAACAGAAAGCTAGACAGGATAATCAAGTTTCACTTGTTTTAATTTTTACAACGTAAGTTATTGTAAATCCTGGGTGTCAAGATTCTTAATGCCAACCTGTTTTGTCTAGAGTTACTTGAAAAAGTGTCTCAGAACAATGTATTATTATCAATTTTCATGAATTGCATAATTAATAATTCAGATTTACTTTAATTACAAAGTTTACTTTGTTAATAACAAAAGCTATCCGGTAATTTAATAGAAGGAAATATTCTTAAAAAAAAAAAATTAAAATAGTGTGCAATTTAGTAGAGTAGATAAAATAAAAGATGACATTTTTTTTTGATTTGCAGTTATGTGCCTGTGGAATCCTGGGAGCAGGACTATGGTTACGTCTAGCTTATTCTGGCTATACAACTTTAGTCCCACAGTACAGCTTTGTGTCGGCTGATACGATACTTTTAGCAGCAGGATGTATCACATTTGTCGTAGCATTTTTCGGATGTTGCGGTGCGTGGTTTCAGTCCAGGATTCTGTTAATCACGGTTGGTTTAAATTAATTATTTCACTTCTTAAAGTATATATTGTTATAAACTGTGATTATGTTGACTAATTTTTTTTTAACTTGTAAAAAATGTAATTCACTGACTAAAATTTTATATTTTCAGTATTTCAGCTTAGTCATTCTGGTCTTTTTAGCAGAATTCATGGTGGGAACTCTCTCTTTTATATTCCGAGAACAGCTTACGCGAAGTTTGAAGGAAGAATTGTTATATGGTATTGAAAAACATTATAACATTACGAGAGAACCAGGCACTCTTCCAGCTGTTTGGGATCACATACACACAGAGGTAAATAAAGATTATATCAAAATTTTGTACCAACAAATCATTGTTTATCTTCATTTTCATGGTTATAAAATTAAAATTCAATTTCATACTGAAGTCTTAAATTAGATTAAATTTAACAAATTATCCGCTATAATTACACAATAATTATACTGTGTTAAGCTTCATCTGTTAGCAGATATCACATAATGGAGACTAACAGTATAATTCGCAGTTATGAATGAACTGAAAAAATGTGATATGCAGTTGAATAGATAATAATTATTCTTATTGTTAAAAGACTTCTGCATGCTGATTGCAGATAAATGCCGCTTTATTCAAAATTATTTAAAACGACATTCATGAAACCGTTAACATTATACGGAGCTTTATACAAACGTCAAAATAAATTAACTTATGATAATATAAACTCAGATTATAACGCATTTCTGCCATAATTTTAAACGACATAATCATTTCCGGTCGTAACTTATTTTTAATTAATTCAAAGACTTTGATTTACATTTAAGTACAGATGTATGAAATATCGTGACAAGTGTTCTAATAAAAACACTAACTGGTGCAATTTACAACCTCCTTTTTTTATTGTTTATTGCACAACTTACTCAATTTTTCATTATTCTTCTGCAAACTCCTTTTTTAATCTAAAGGTTAATTAGCTTTTAATTAACTTTTTTTATCATCTCTGTAAATAATTAATTAATTAAATAACCATTTTCAATTACATTGCATTTTTCTAAATTAAATTTCTTTACTAATTTGCTTATTTTTAATTTCATTGGTCTTTTCTCAACTAATTCCATTGTGTTTTTTTCCAAGCTGATCCCTTTGTTTCTAATCTGAATTTTCTCATCGACTGTTAATGATTTCCCGGACCTTAAATCAGATTTCTAATTAAACATCTCCTTATTGATAAACAGTTCCACTGCTGTGGAGTGCGCGACTACACCGATTGGTACCAAATAGAAGCGTGGCCCACGGAGGACCGTGTGCCCGACTCGTGTTGCATTAATCGCGAAAGATACTGCGGCCGACTCGACGTCGAGGGCAATAATAAGTCATTCTGGCACAAAGAGGGCTGCGCCGCGGCAATTCAAATGTGGTTGATCACGAGGCTGCACATAGTCGGCACCGTCGGTCTGGTTGTGGGATTCCTTCAGCTCTTCGGTCTCATCGCCAGTATGATCTTATTCTGCACGGTCAGACACAAACGGTCATCGCACACGTACAAGAGTTACGACACCACAACCACCTAAAGTCGTCGAGACATATTTATAATGTCAAGAAAAATGTTGTAAAATCATTTACTATAGGCAGAAAGGTTATTAACTTTAGACTTTATTGCTGGTGTTTTCAACACTTTCGTACAAAAAAAAAACATATATTGAAAATATTTATTTCTTCATTTGAAAAGTAGTTTAAGAAAAAATGTTCGAACCAAAAAGTAGATTAATTTTTTTTCGAAGTTTACAGTTAATTTTTGTACAACCTTTTTCTGATTTTAGTAGTCCCAGATAGAAAAACGAATGGTTGTTTTATTTTATATTTTAATAGAAGCAGATATTTTGATGGGATGACAATTTTTTAATCAGAATTTTAGATTTTTCTATGCTGTTTTGAAATTTGAATACACATTGGATGAAAGCAGTATTTTAGTTTAAGTTTTTGCAAAGAAAATTGGTCTATCTGGGTTTGATATTAAACACAAAATCGCACGTTGATCGCCGACTGAATCAACTTTGCGTTATTTTTGCGAGCGTATAGAAGAATGAAATTGTCGTAGCTTTTAAATCGACGATATGATTGTATACTCAGGGCTCGTTATTGATTTTGAGCAGCCCCTTAATTATTATTATGTTAGTGAGTACGTTAGATGCAAGAAATCACAAACCGTGTTCAGAAATGTAATCTGTGATTTTTTAGTACATCACGACGACGCTGCGATTAGCGACGGCGGAATGTCTATTTATTGTCATACTCAAATATTGAATAATATTATTTATTTATTCTTTCGATTCATGTTGTTTTTTTATTTTAAATCTAGTGATAAAAATTAAAAGTTAACAAATTGAAATAATTGCTAATACTAAATTAAGATAAATTATTTTCAGTTTTTATAAATGAGTGTGCATAAATATATATTTTTTTTAATTTAAACTTACACATTTTTAATAAATAGAAAAAATCTTAAAAATATTTTGTTCATTATAATAAGACATTTTTTGAAAGTTGAATATTGATTTAAAATATGTTATAAAAGTATATTTTCTATAGTGCCGTAAAAAGTATTTTTATCTTTTAAGTTAAATTTTTAATTCCTTACCTACTTTAAGTGAAATAATTTGAAATATTTTCAAGAAATAAGTAACTGTAATTATAATATGTAAATTAGTTACTAAAATTGTACAGAAATTTATATTTTAAGCAAATTTAAGTATTAACATTTTAATGATAAATTTCAATAAATTAATGTGATATAATATGTAAGCATTGTATTCTATGTACAATTTATATACATATTCATGTAAAAATACTTTCATTGATAATTTAAATTTGAGATAATTCAAGAAAATATAATTTTGTCTAATATACTTTTAAAATAAGTGATTTTAACTATATATCCAAGGTAATTTATTAAAAATAAACTAATACTTATTTAAATAATTAATAACAACTTTATATTTAAAATGTTCAGAAACTAACAATCAATTTACATTCAAAGTATCATTAAACATCTTTTTCTATGTTGTTATCAGAGATTTACTTTGTAATTCATAATAATCGATGTAATTGTTGAATGAGGTAGAATTATTATTATAAAGTTTCATTGAAGACCCACTAGCCGCGATCCAAGTTGATTAAGTGCCTCGGTGATTCCTCGGGATGTTTTTTTTGCTGCATTTCTTGGAGCCTATAAAATAAATAACATTCTTGTAGAAAATGTAATTTAAAAAATAACTAAATTACAAAATATCATTTCTCAATTAAAACAAATTAAGTATGTTAATAAAAACTCTTAAGAAATACGCAGTGTTATGTTGAAGAGTTTTTGCAAAAAATTATTTTTAATTAAATTTTTAAATTGTATGTAAAACATGCTTATATTAAAGTTCGTAAGAAACAAAATTATTAAAATTTACGCACTTCTACGACACCATTTAATAAATTGCTGAGACTCTCAAAACCGTTGACTAAGGCTCTTCCAACAGTTGCAAAAGTATCTCCAGAATTGCCATATTTTTCGTGTTCCTTAATACCATCAACTATTGGAGTGGGTTTCAGGTAACTTTGTAAAACTCCTTCAACAGGATGCTTCCATGGATACTCAAACAGAGCTTGTCCTTTGGGTTCTTCAAGTCTCACGGTTTCTCTGGTTTTTGGTGGCAAAATATTTGCGAAAGGTGCAGCTTCGTACGATGGTACAGATCTTGGTTTAATAATGTTTGACTTAGCCACGACAATTGAAGCAATGTTGTTCTGAGCTTCGCTCACTGCTTCCTGGTTAATCAAAATACGCAATTATTTGTTATTAAATACTATTATTGTAAACATTAAATGGTTAACACAAGACAATAAGAGAAAGTTTTTCTAGCACATTTTATTAACATGCAAGTCTCGTAAAAGTGATGTGATGAGTTTTATTTTGGAAATATTTCTTTAATCAAAATAATTTAAATTTTAATATTTAATGTCTTATTTGAAATTGGTTGTAATAAAAAATTGTTTAGCGTTAGAAAAAAAACTGATTATGTATGCATATCAAATCTGATTTTTTATTCAGTTTACGTGTTTGTGCACATCACATTATTAGTTATTCATCTCAGTATCTGGGTGATGGAATAATACAAGAATTTATAGAACACTGAACAAAGTTGGGAAATTTGTTTTTCAGTTCAACGTAGGTTTATACAAATTATTGTTTTTATTTAATATGTCTAGTTTTATTTATTATTATTATCGTTTTTGTTGAACAAAGATCATTACATATATATTTTTAGAAAATATTCATGATGAAAGAAAAATTACATTTTTCAATTTCAATTATCTAAAATAAAAAAATACAAAAGTAATGCAAGCAAAATATACGACTTCAGTAAAAAGATCAACATGCTTTTTGTTAAATTGTATTTGTCTAATTGTAGATAAACAAGCTATTAGTTAATCACTCTAAGCAGAAATTAATAGCCTTTTTGTACATTTGATATTTGATTGAAACATGTTTTTTTTAAAACTACATTTCTGAAGTATGTAGTGTAATAGTTAATAAGAATGGAATTAATTTTTTTTGTAAGTGTTCTTAACATGGTTTTTTATAATTTGTTTGGCATTGCAATAGTGTTTTTTGCGATACTGATTCAAACGTGCATGCAAACACGTATTTATTTACCTCTGCTCTTTGGGCTATGATGTTTCTAGCCAATACTGCTGAATTGACTAATCTCCCTCTGCCCAATCTTATTGAATTTCGTAACCGGTTAATAAATTCCTACAAAACCCAAATTTTTGTTTGGTTTTATCCCAAACATCTATTTGTTGAAATTTGTTCATTGAATAAAACATATCTAATTTTAATTACAAAAAATGAACAAAAAATATAAAGTTAAAAAACTTCTAGCAAAGTTTATAAAAATGTTCACAGATGTAGTCATAGTTTGTCAATTATCTTTATTTGCAGAATAATTGTACCATCATTAATCTTAAAAAAAAATTGTTCACATATGGCACAATAAGAATGTGATGTTTTAATTATTTATTTTAAAAACTGACATTCACAAAAGATAATTGGAGAAATGATCTTTCATTTATTATACATTTTTTTATGACCATGAAATGCCTAATAATTGAGTTTTTACAAGCAAAATGATATATTATGTGCTGTTATAATGTGATACAATTATCTTATTACTTACTTCTCCTTGTTGCAACATTGACAAAATAAGGCCTGATTTTTCTGTTGATTTGTAAGACGGACCCAAGTTGATTTTAATTGGATCGTTGGCTGGTCGACCCAGAACAT
Source organism: Idris sp. 1 HC-2018 (assembly GCA_022817325.1). NCBI lineage: Eukaryota > Metazoa > Arthropoda > Insecta > Hymenoptera > Scelionidae > Idris > Idris sp. 1 HC-2018. The sequence goes on from JABFPM010001838.1 coordinate 15,917, forward strand.
CATTTACAAAAAATGTAAATGTGGCAATCAGAATGAATTTCCACATATTTAAAACAAATAGTTTTATTCTAACTCACTCATTGATATTTAACTTAAATAAACTGTACAGTTACTCCTGTAAATTTAAGTCACGTTAATAGAAAATTCTTAATTTCAATTGTTAATAAAATGAGTTAACTTAATTCAAAATAGTATAAATGATAACAACAAATAAAAAGCATATTATTTTCAAATTTGTTAAATTATAAATATGTTAGATTTAAAGAAAGTAAATTTAAAAGTGTGTATAGAATTCTTATGCAAAACGAATTATGATTTTTTAAATAATGGTCATAATTTGAAACTGCTTTTTAAAATGTTATGGGATTTTTATTTGCCTTAGAGCTGTAATAAAAATTTATAATAAAATTCTTGATCAGACAATGACTTACTTACCTTTAGTGTATAAAGAAATTGTTTCTAAATATTTCAATTAGTGATAAAATAGAAAAACAAATCACTTCATCGTGGAAGTAAATTTTTCTACTACACCGGCGATCTGTCAAACCGATAATGTGGTAGACCACTAACGCCAAGAGCAACTGAGCCTTAACTCATACTCTTACGAAATGACTTTACTTTCTCTTTTCTTCATATACACGTACATTGAGTTTTGGACGGTGAGTAATGTTGAAACTCACTCATTAACTACCACATGCAAATAATCATTTATTACAAATGAAATCGAAAATGTGTAAAATCCATGATTAATCTGCTTTCAAATCAAAGAATATTTGGAAATTACAAAATAAAGCTTCAGTAATATAAAGTTGACAGTTTATTATAAAACTATTTGTACATTATACATTATAATATAAAAATTATTATATAATTATGCTATACTAAGAAGCAATTTTATTTTAAATCAAATAAATATACTATTATAAAAATTATGATTTTGCATGTTTGTTTTTTGGTTTACAAGGTCGTCTCGAAGATTGATTTATTCGCTTTTTCGAAAGTGCATATGGTTTTTTCGAATTTTTATTCCCGACTTTAATACAAGGACACGTAAGTACATTGTTTTCTGTATTAAGTTTAAATGAAGAGTTTAAATTTTTTTTCATCTGTATTTTTGGTAAATTTTTGATAAAATTAATAATACTTTGAAGATTTGAAGTTATATCGTGAGCTATATTCGAAATGTTTTTTATATTACTTAATGTTCGAAGAAGTAAAGTTTCATTCAGTATGTTTTTGGATAAATTTTTATCTATGTTGAAACTTGCATTGTTCATTAAAGATAAATTTGCTTCAAAATTAAGTGGCACAGTTGAATTTATTTTAAAATTTAACTCTTGTAAGTCGTTAATTAATTTAAAGATTGACGTAATGTTACTAGAAACATTAGTAGATGGTAAATCTATAATAACATTTAATGGAATTTCACTATCGATACTGACATTTATATTACTGTTAATCTCTTTATCTGAAAGTGATGCTGTTAGATTATTTTGTTCTTCTGTTGAAAAATAAGGATAACTTGTTACAATGTTTGGTAACTCTGGATTGAGTACAATTTCAATCCCTGGAAATGTTGACATTACATTTTCTGTAGACGATGGTAATATAGGAGAAACTTGACTCAGAGTTTTAAGGTCAATGTTATTGGTAGACGACTCAACGTTTGAATGTGCAGCTATTTGTGTTCTTACATTTGAATTCAAATCAATTAGATTATTAAGAAAAGACTGTTTTTCATGTGATTTTCCATTTGCATCTAAATCTTGTAAATAATTGTATATACTGCTAAAAAATGAATTTAGATTTGGAATTTTTTCGGTAACTTCTTCCTCCTCTGTGCTAAATCCACTTTTTATATTTTGTTTAGTTTCAAGTGAAGATGAAATTTTATTTGAAGCATCATTTCCAAAGGTTTTTGGCCTCATAATGTTATTTAACACTGGAACTGATGATCCTTCTGCAACCATGATTAATGTATTTTCTCCATTTCCTATTGGAATTGATAGATCCGCGTCCAATTTATCCATTACTTTTAGTAAAGAAGAAGGCGTTGTTGGAAAAGCAGAAGAACCGTTTTTAAAGGAACCTCCTGAAAAATGTAATTTTTAATTGGCTCTTTTATCTGTTCCGGAAATTTGCGGTGATAAAGTAGTGTTTATATTAGGGTGTCCGTTAAAAAATAAATTTTCTGCGAACCGAGTTCATTTCGAAGAAAATGACGAAAAACTACGAGAAAATCAAAAAAAAAATTTTTTTGCCCCAAAAATAGCGTGCCCCAAAATTTTTTTTTTTATTTTTTATTAAACAGAAAACCTTGAGATCACATTATAATTTCACATTATGATTTTTAATAAAATTTTATTATAATTACAATAAAATTGTTACATAAGTTCATTTATTTACAAAAAAGAAAAGACAAAAAATTACCATTGTTTTAATAAACAAGTTTTAGTACCAGTATGGGTATCCCCGTCTATATTGATATAACGGGATATATGCCGATAGAGATCGATGTCGTTGCTGCCACCTACTGATGATTATTCGAAATATTACGAAAACCGCCACATTTTAAAGCTTTACAATTTTAAAAAGACTG
>JABFPM010001839.1:0-18514 GCA_022817325.1 Idris sp. 1 HC-2018
TTGATAAATTATTATATACGAAAAAAAAAAAAAAAAAATTAGAAAACGTAATACTTAAAGTTAATAATTTCTTTCCGGAAAATTGGTTATAATTAATAATTATATTAATATAGCTTACTATTAAAAATTTAATATTATTTTCCAAGAAATTTTAATATAAAAAAGTAATATTATTCTTTATAAAATGAATTTTTTTTATCGTGATTCGAAGTTGCCCTTAAAATGAATTTTGTTATTAAATTTTTCATAAAACTGATAAAAGAATCATATTTGAAATAACCAAACTAATGAAATTTTCATGATAAGCTTATGTTTATTAAATTTTATCAAAATGGAATATTAATATTTTGATTTTGGATGTCAATAAGTGTTTCCAACTTGGATTTTATATGTACTCGGCACAAATGGAAAATAACCATAAAAATGTAGATATGGAGTGCTTCAAAACTAGTTTATTTTATATATATTCGAATGAACAACGCTTCTTTATAAAATAACACACACACATATATATATATATATTTATTTTATCGTACACATGAGATTAAATCCACCCCCGCTGAAACCACAACATAATCCGAAACTAAATAGATCTTCAAGTATTATTTTTAATACTTTAATAGATCTTAAAATAATATTAAAATATTAAAATAATTTTTCTTAGAAAATAATTATAAGCATTTTGTAATGATAAATTTTTAAGTCTATTTAGAAAGGATTTTCATAACTTAATAACGTAATTTCATTTTTATTTGACATAATTAGCAATCTCCATTTGTTTGAGACAGGCAAGGCGAAACCGTTTGAAATAATACGTCATATACATTTCATAAATTGCCAACTATAAATTTGTTTTACGAAAGATACATTTTAAAAGTCTCCATTCGAGTTTGCTAATTTCAAGGACCCAGTATTGTTCAAGTTCTTTTCTACAATGCAATAAAATTTGAAATGCCGGATGTAATGAAGAATTGACACGAACAACATTTAAGACAAAAAAAATCTTTCAATTGTGGCAACTTCAAGTATGTTTTATAAAAACTGGTATTTCTACTTATACGTCTCATTTTGGTATAAAATGAGTCATTTTTTAAAATGATTAAATTAATTTAAATATATAATTTATATTGATGTAAATGGCAGTAAAATATAATCTATATGTACATTAAATTATATTAAAATATGACATTTTTAACATTACTTGATTATAAGTGTCAATTCATATTTATATACTTTTTTTTATTTGTAATCTTTATATACATATAATAGGTTTAGCGACACCAACGAATGAAGAGAAAGTTCTCTTCCGTACTTGGACATAAATTTCGCATTTTAAAGTGACATAAAATCCATTGCAATATTTTAATAAAATCAATAAATAAATTGTACAAATAATTATACTAATTATATTACATAAAGTGCTTAATCAATATACTGTTTAATCCCTCTGTGTTTTGGAGTAATTAAATTATATATATTTTAATTAATAATGTATAATATGATTATATAAATGTTGTTAATTACTTAAAATTTAAAAAATAACTACTTAAATAAAAAAACTAAATGTACATAGAAATAAATTAATTTTAATCGTAAGAGAAGCGATAATTTTTGAGATGTGGTTCATTTTCGTTTGCGTATTTGTACTGTTCTGCAATAATTTCAGTGGTTTCATTAAAAACTTGTCTCATTACTTCTCGCATGTATTCCTCTCCTTCTGCAGTTAGGCCTTTAAAGCGAAATATCATATTTTGGTTTTGAACGTCCATTTCAACTACACTTTCTCCGTTCTGCATTGTAAGAAACGGAAAATGATCGCCATACTTAATAGGTTTCTCATCTAAAATAATAATTATTTTTTAATGAATTTAGCAAGAAATTAAAAACAAAGTTGAGTTATAATTTTACCTTCATCGTCAATTTCAAAAATCTTTAATCGAAGCATTTTATTCATTTGCTTGATACTATCCTCAATAGTTTTTTTATAAAACGAAACAGATTCCTGCGTGCCTATCACAATCGTCCGCATGTTTGTTCTCATCTCATTAAAATTGTTTTCAGCTTCCGCCAAGCCATTTCCAATATCATTTTCCGCATTATCCAAGGACTTGTTGATCTCATCCATAGTTGTGTTTATTAGCTGCTGTATTTCCGCAAGATCTTTAAAAGTTTCTTGCCTAAAAATTTCTAACATCTCAATATCAACTGTCAGGTTTTTCTGATTTTTTCTTTTTTTAAATTCCGCTTCCATATCCATTTCATCGGGAAATGTTTCGTCTCTTTCATTTTTCAAACTTTGTTCCAATTTTGCCAGTGTTAATCTCAGTTTCTGAATAATTTGACTTTTAAAATGCAGTAATCCAATTTCTAAACCATCCAAACCAGCCTTCATATGCACGGTTAAGACATTCACATCTGGCAGTTGTTTTTTAATGGTTTCCAAAAAATCCTGCCATCCTGTGACTTTGATTTCCAAATATTTGATGGTTTCGTGGGATTTCAAGATTAAATTGTGGGTATGGTTTTTGGTGGTCTGCATTAAAAATTCCATATCACGGTACCGAAGACCAGTGTGGGGAATCTGCTGGACTTTTTCGCGAAAAATTTGCAGCTCATTCTCGTAGGCACGAATATCCTGAGGAATTTCGTAGTGGAGAATGTGACTGATGAGAGTGACTGTCTGCTCGATGTGAATGTGAACCTCGACACCATCGGTGACAATGTGTCGTCCTCTGTCCCAGGAGTTGCTTATAAAGTTCTCGAGATTGTTGTAAATTTTCAGAATAGCTGGACGCAGGTCATCCCAGGTGTCGATGACGTTTATTTGGAAAACACTGTTTTCGTAGTTCATCCATGATGGATTTGTGCCAGCTGGAACAAATTATAAATATAATTGTTATTTATATTTCGGAGAAAAATTCATCATTTTGGATCTTAATTCATAAACAATATGTTAGCAGATTTAAATAAACAAGTTACAGATAAAATTACTAAATTGATATATAATAAGAAAGTCATGATTGTTAATCACATAAAATGATATACTTATGAATTTAATACTATTTAAAAATAATACAAAATAGCTGTATAACTCAAAGTTAATTGCGTAAAAACATATTATTAACTAATTTATATTTTCAAGCAAAATATTATGTAAAACATTATACTTTACTTGTTATATTCAACTGCAGTTCACTATATCCTCTGAAAAGTAAGAAAATGAAAAACTAAATTTTTTAAAGAATTAATTTGATATATAATTTTTTTGATATTAAAATAGAGAAAAACAAATTATTATAATGTTAGACAAAAATTAAAAATAATTTTTATAAAATTGTTTTTTGTATAAATTTGATTATTATTGATTAAACATATTACTTACGTAGTGAGAATAGCAGCGGAAATTAAAAAAAGAAATACATTTTCTGGCCTCATTGCTCTTTGATTATTAACAAAAATTTAATTCATATGTGAAAGACTGCGTTCAGTAATGAAATTCAAGAAGAATGAACCATAACAACGCAAGTTTTCATTTTTAATTGTTTCCTTATTAACTTTTCCTGTAAATGAAAGTTTACGTTGACTAACATTTAATTATAAGTTTTGTTATTATGTAATCTATATTTTTTGTTATTAAACATTCATTTTGGCACATTTTTGGTGTTTACTCTTTAGTGTTTTATACAAAAGTATAACAGTTTTTAATTTAATATTATATTTAATTTTATACCAATAAAATAAATGTAACCAAAATTTTACCTTATTTGTACCAAATTTGTTTAATTTTATATTATTTATACCATCTTATTAGATAAATAAATAAAAATTTTAATAAATAAATAAAATTACTTTTTCAAAATTAATTTTAGTTAGCTTTTTACTATTTTTAAGTAAAAAATTGTTTACTATTTATTTTCTTGTTAATTATTGTAAATGAAATTTACGCGCCTTACTTCAGTTGCAGTGATGACATCTGGTAGTCGGTGTTGAAATCTCAAATAAACGAAAACAAGTAATGTTATGTTTTGGTTATAATTGGTGAAATAATTGTTTCATTAACAAAATACCAAAAATGGCTAAAAATAATGTTTTAGACAAAGCGTCAACATTGATAGATAATATTCTATCAGAACCAGAATTATTTTTGAGGTAAATATTCGTTTGTGAATAATTTTAATACTTGCATGAAACACGTGACAACAACATAACCTATATGAAAACAGCAATTTATTGTTTTTGTAAATAAAAAATGATATTTAATTAAAAAAAAAAGTATTTTTACTGTTATAAATCATAAAATTATTTGTTAATTTATTTTAATTTATCGTTATGAAATCGTCTTTGTTATTTTTTAATGAATTGTTTACAAAGCTAATAATTGTCAACATTATGCTCTTTTTTTACTAAAATTATAATTATATATTGCAGTGTTCAGCCAAAATTAGCAAAAAAATTACAAAACCTTATAAAACACATCTACGATGACGAAGATTATGAAAAATCATCGAAAGCGTTGAAACAATTGTACGTACAAAACTGCGATGAGGAACAAATTTGGCAACAAATTGAGCTTCAAAATGAGTTACCAATATTAAATCTTTCAAAAGTTTTATCAGAAAAGTTTAGCACAGATGATTTGCCACTGACATTGACTGAGCCAGTCCCTACTGAGGATGAAAGTTGCCAATTTGATGATGAAAATTCAGAAATGGAGCAAATGGAAAATGAAAGTGAAACTGAAGCTGTTGAAAAAGAACAACCAAAATTGCAAAAGAAACGTAAAACAAAGTCGTCGGTTGTTGATGACAAGTTTTTTAAACTGGAGGATATGAATGATTATATTTTGAAGCAAGAAAAAAAGGGAGAAACAAGTTTCAATAAAAAGTCAAATGATTCAGAGGAGGATTCGGATGCAGAAAACGTTGACCTTTTTGATTATCCAGATGAGGATGATGATGATGACGACGAAAGTGACGATGGTCGGAACATAAAATATGCAGACTTTTTTGACAGTCCTGAGAGTGAAGATGAGAGGGGTGAAAAAAGAAAATTTGATGAAGTTGACAGTGAGGAACAAGAAAAACCCATGCTGGATATGTTACATAAACATAAAAATAAAGTCAGATTCAATCTAACTAATGATTCAGATGACACTGACAGTTTAGGTAATGAACACAAAATGTTTTAATTATAATTTAGGGAGATCTTTCACAATAATAGTTTATTTGAAAATTGTATTATTTTTTTCGTTTAACTCTATTATTTACTCATTTTATGAGGATTATGAGGTCAGAAAATAGGCAGTTTCAAATGACCAAAGTGTGACAAGGTTTCAGTTGATTTCAAAGTTTGACATTTTGAATTAACGAGTAAACTTTCATTAAAAAAAAAACTATAAAACAGTTTTTGAATTTTTGTTTCCGTCAAAAGTTGTATTTTAAAACACTAAAAATCCGGCGAAATGGGGCTTTTTCAAATAGAGATAAGTTTTGAAAGGAACAAAAAATCTTAACAATAACTATTTTATATTCTAAAAATAATTATGTTAATTTTAATTTTGTAGAAAACAAAGAAAATCCAGAAAAGAATGATGAATCTGAAGAGAAAACAAATTACGAAAAACGAGAAGAAAGATTACGAAAAAGAATAGAAAAACTGGAAGAAGATAACATAAAGGAAAAATCGTGGCAAATGAAGGGTGAAGTGAGTGCCTCAGATAGACCAGATCACTCTTTGTTGGAGGAATATTTAGAGACGGATATCGCTTCAAGACCTGCACCGGTTATCACAGAAGAAACGACAGAAAGATTGGAAGATATTATTAAGAGAAGAATAAAGGACAAAGTTTGGGACGATGTTGAAAAAAAATTCAAGCCTGTGGACACGCCATTGGAGTACAAAAAGAAATTAGTACTGGACCAGGAAAAAAGTAAACAAAGTTTGGCGCAAATCTATGAACAAGAATATTTGAAACAGAAAAAAGCCTTAGATCCCGATACCAACGAAGAGGAGGGACCTGAAGAGCCGAAAGAACATAAAGAAATTCAAGCACTTATGTCAAAATTATTTAATCAGTTGGATGCACTGTCTAATTATCACTATACACCGAAACCAGTAATTAATTTATTATTTAATTTAAAGAGAAATAATATATTAGATTATACATACAAAATGAAAACTTTAGTTTGTTCACTCATAGATTACTTGTAAAGATAATACTTAACTTAACATTTGATTGAAAAATTTGTTAAAACTCAATCAAGCTGACATTTGAAGGACATTTTATAACTAGTTATATTGAATTTAATTTTACATATTTGTGAAAGTATTTGACATTTATGAATCTATGAATTTATAATATTATATTTGTAAAATAATTTTCTTAATAGTTTTATAAAGTCAACAAATATTTTTTTATTATAATTTTAAATATTTAAAAACAAACTTAATCAGTTATTAATTTAATTTTAATGCAATTTTAGGCTAAACCTGAAGTGAAGATTGTGAGTAATCTTCCTGCAATTAATATGGAAGAAGTTGCTCCAGTTGCAACAACAGACGCTACTTTATTGGCTCCAGAGGAAATTAAAGGTACATTTTTTAAAACAAAAAAAATCTTTGTGTTCATTCAAAACTTTTATTATTTATAAATTAATTTTGTTTTCAGCAAAACTACGAGGTGATTTAATAGGCAAAACTGAGCGGACTAAAACAGATATGAAACGAGATCGTCGTCGTAAAAAGTTACGTCAAGGAAACATTCAAAAAGCTAAAGAATTACGTGAAAAAGAAACGCCACTTGTGAAAAAGAAGTTTGGAAAAAAGGAAGACAAAAAAGAAGGAAAGAAAGATTCAAATGTTGCCACTCAAAAAACACACATAACATCCACAGCTGTGTTCAGTCAATTGCAGGACGAAGTTCGTAATGCAATTAAAGCTCAAAAGCTGTCGAAAAAAACGAAGAAACCAAAAAATTCATTTTCAGCAGTCAAATTGAAATTGTAAATATATATTTTTTGTATATAGTACAATGACGAAAATGTATTTAAAAGTCTGTAGATAGTTAGAGATGTTACTCAACTTTATATTAATTGCTGTAAAATAAAAGTTTTTTTTACTTTACAAAAATGTATTAAAGTGTCCAAATTTATTTTGAAAAAACTTTTAGTTTAGAAAGGTATAGATAAACAGTTGATACATCACTTTTAAACAAAAATTTTACCTATAATTTTGTACAAAAAAGGTACCAGGAATAAAAGTCTACACTTCAGTAAATACATCGTATTTAATATCAGCATTTATATACATTACATCGAAAATTCTACTGCATCTTATATATACGTAGTATATATATAAATTTATATATATATATTTATATTATTGTATTGCAAACTTTTTTGGAAACAGATTCATTTTTATTCGAAAATTTTAAGCAAAAAAGAAAATCGTATTTATTACTTTTCATTTTCATGTGCTTACGATTAATAAAGATACTTGTGTTTTGTATGAAATTATTCTCATTAGGCTCGTATAAATGCTACGTTTAAAATTGTATTAGAATAAAAAATCAGAACAAATCGACGCGCGCATTTTTTTATATATTTTGTCAAAAATGTTTAATACAAAGGTTGATTTTTGTTTATTTTTGTTTAAATTTATTTTCACTTAAGAACGCGAGCCGATTTGACTTGTGAATGCATACAGTTTTGAGAACAATTATTGTACAGCTTGTTCAAAAATTGTTTGTACATGTATTCGGTGTTTAATTGGCTCGAAGATTGCACTGCTCAAAAATCACAACAATCTATAAATGAATTACTGTTTGTGTAAAAGCTAAAAACGTCATTAAAACTACGGTTATTATTTTCTTTTCTTTCCTCACAATTGTATTAATGGTACAATAATTTGTGTCTGTGTTTGTGTGTGTCTGTGCCCAGTAACTGGGAACCGATTGTCCCTATTTAAAGAAGTTGTTATTCAATCGGGCTTCAATGCGGTTTCTGAATCGGGTGTAAAACCAATAGAAAAACAATCACTTTAAATGCGTCCAAATCTCAAAATGAATTTGACAGCTAACAAAGCAAAAAAAAAAATCGAATGCAATGAAAAAGAGTTTTTTTCAATGAGAAATTAATAAGATTTGAATCATAAAGTAAACATTTAAATTAATTTTATGCCTATTACTTTAATTTATTTTTTAATTTTTTGTATTATTTATTACTTGAATAAAAAATTGAATTTTATAAAAGAAGAAAATTGTAAAATTTATGTTATATTTAAAAGAAATATCAAAATAGCTTTAAATAAACATTATGTTTTTTGGTTGCGTTTCTTTTTTTTTTTCTTCGTGTTTTCAGATGAATAAATTTATGGAATTTTGAAAAATTATGAGTATTATATTGTATTATATTATTTTTTAAGCTTTTCGTGATATATTTGAAATAAATAAATAATTTTGTGAATCATATTTTTAAACAGCCATATAAGTGTTCACAAATATCGTTTATTTCATTTAATACATATTGATTAATTACATACATATACCGAACACATTATAGTATTTTTCAAATGCATAGCTACAAACATTGAGCAACCTTAAAACTAATAATTTTAACAAAACAAAAAATTGGTATTAGAAAGCGAGGATTCCCCAAAAAAAAAGTTATCACCAGAAAACATATTATGTATAATTAATTTAATAACTGTTGAAAAAACCATTTTTGTGTCAATTACCTGCTCTTTATAAAGTCGATTAATTTTTTGGTTGCTCAATGTTTATAATTATTTGTTGCTATGTGCTTGAAAAATACTGAAAAATTACGAAATAAATTAATGTAATTAAAAAAAATTAATTTACATGTTCACTTTATGATTCAAATCTCATTAATTTTTCATTGAACAAACTTTTTTTCAATTGGGATTAACATTCGATTCAAAAACCGCACTGTAACCCGATTGAATAACAACTTCTTTGAATACGGGCCAATCGGTTTCCAGTTACTGGGTGTGTATGTGTAAACTCGTTTTACGAAGAACATTAAAAAATACGCATCCTAAAATTATTTACAAAAAGTTTCAAACGAGGGTACACTATTCCGAAATAATAAAATACAATTAATACTTTTCGTAAAAATCCGAAATGCAAAATGGCACTTTGGTACCAATTTGATAAAAAACACTGAGAAAAAAGTAATAGAAAAAAATCTACAACTTTTTGTTTACATTTTTAGAATTGCAAATATGAATACACAGAAAAAAGTGTGATACAAAAATATTCACTCCAAAAAACTACAATTAAAAGCTAATAAATTTTAAATTTATTTTTCTTTGATTATATGAAAATATCATTACATCACCTTTTTTATATTACTTATTTCTCACCGTAATAAAACAAATCAAGATTATTACTTAACCTTAAGATATAAAAAAAACTGATACAGTTTTTTTGTTGTATCATTTAACTAAAAGTAGAACCATTCTGATAAAAAAATTAGGTTTTTTTGTTCGTTCTTGGTTTGCGTTTTTTGTGGGAGAAGAGGACGCACTATACAGTTCAACATTATGAACTCTACTCAAAATTAGTGCCGAACATGTTGAGCTCCTCAAAGCCAGAGGTGTTTGTTTGTTCCTGCAACATCTGCAACATGTCTGAAAGTTCTTGTTGTTGTGAACCCGGAGCAGCTTGAGTTGCGTGTGGTGGTTGAGTTTGTGCGGGCACTTGTGCATTTGGTGGTCCACCATCTGGTTGAGGTGCTTGGTGCTGTTGTCCTTGCCATGTCCACATGCCTGAAGTTACATTTTACAAATTAAAACGAAGTTTATAACAAATCAATATAAATATTTAAAAACTTACCTTCAATTATATTAGAAACTAATTGAAATAAAACTTCAGAAATGAAAATAACAAGATGTTACAAAATTAAATTTATAAATTTTCAATTTAATAGTAGTTTTGTAACAATGAACGTGAAAAATTCTTCATTGATATGTGTAAAGTCTGTTATCGAGAGCGCTTTGAATTTTCAAACGTTAAAAAAACCAATAGTTTTATTTCTATTAGTTCCTAATTAAAGGCAATTTTTTACATATTTTTACAAACGTACATATAGGAACAACATCATTGGTTACAAATTATCTGTATATAAAATCATTTTTCAAGTTTTTAGATTTTATTAAATTTTACTGCATAATTTTTAAAATTTTAAAACTACATAGTATATTGTGTAACTAGGGATATAATATACTTTAAAAATTAAGACAAAAATAAATATTTAACTTCTATCAGTAAATAAGTATAATTTTATTTTAACATTTAATTTTAAAATAAACACATTTAAAAATTCTATTTAAACATGTTTCAAAAATATTAATTAAAATGTAAAAAGTTTGTAACCTGGATTGCTAGGTACTGTAGTAACTGCATGATATTGTGTTGCTGGTGTTCTGGCTCCACTACTTAGCTGAGTATAAGTTGGACCACTTGGTGATCTCGAAGGACTCAACTGACTGTACTGATATCCTTCTGTCACAGGCTGCAAACAGACAATTTTATTCAATTTTAGTATGTTTTTTTCATCAGTATAAACCAAATCATTAAAAAATGTATTAAATCAGAAATGTTGATTCTATGACAATAATTTTCAGGCAAAGTTTGTGTACAACATTTTACAATTGTTAATAATTGTAATAAGTGATAGAAAGAAGCAAAGTGTGTGATACTTACAAGGTTCATGTCATTAACATCCAACCCATTAAGCAAAGAATTCAAAAAAGTCTGGAGAAAGAGTAAAAAACGACAGTAACATAAGTTAAAACAGAACAAGTGAAACAATTAATACAAATCAGAGTAGTAATTAGTGAACTAAATTAATAATAAATGCAAATGAAAGATAAAAGTGCATGTTATGTGAGAAACATGCGATCATACTCACTACGTCAGCATCAGACAGCATATCACTAAACGGATTAGTATCAACAGTCTAGGAACAGAAACAACGAAAATAATAGCAAAATGCAAGTCTACTAGAATGTGCCAATTATTCTTGTAAAAGAGAAGAGAAGTGTTGATGCAAAAAACTTAGTAAACAATTTTTAACAAAAATAGAAATCCCCAGTTGTTCATCAAAAATGTATATTATAGTAGAGAGATTTGTGTAATATATCTTTACATTTTTATGAGCTACTGAGAATGACTAAAACTGATTTGTTTTTAAAAGTTAAAAATTTCATACCTGTCGGTTGATAGACCACGCAGGTTGAACAGGTGTTGGCGATGTGTTTGCGGACTTTTGAATTCTGCTAAGAACCGACGGAGGAGGATTTTGTTGACCTGGTGAACCGTAAGTTATGGGTGATTGAGTTTGCTCGTAGCCTTGGTAGACGTTTTGCGTACTAGAGGGCCTTGGTTGCTGCGGTGGACCTGCGAATTGGGCTTCTAATGCATTTTTTCATAAATGTCTATGAACGTGTTCATAATAAAAGATAATTTGTCTGTTTATAACTAAAATTACTATATAATTTTTTAAAATTGTAATCATTATTTAGTTTTAACAGTTCAAAATGTAACATTAAGTTTAAATTTTGTTATCAGCAAAATTAAAATACTTAAAAATTTATTTAAAAATTAAATTACAATGTAATTCCTAAAAAAAATTATGTAATTTTTATTATTTTATACCTGCAGTTGCAACTGCTGTTGGATGCTGCATCATGTGATGTGTTGGATAAATTGGATCACGAGGATGTCTTTGCATGGAATAATCAAGTCCAGGCTGCCCATATGCCGAAACTGTTTCATTGTCTGCCTGTGATCTAAATTTAAGTTTTAACAAAATTATTATAAGAACTACAATAAATTTGATTCAAAATTTATATAAAATTAACTCAATTATAAATTTTTAATTTCAATTTTTATTCGAGTATAAAATACATAAAATGTTTGCTTACAGAATAAACAAAATTTCGATACAGTATATAAATAAAAGTATAGTCCAGAGCTACATTTTATTTTTCAATACAGAGTTTACTTACTTTGCAAGAGTATTGGTGCAAACAATGTACTCAACGTCGTCATTAAAAGGATTTAGAAAAGCGTAAGCCGATGTTCGCAGCCAAACGTACTCGTTGGGTTGATGATTTTTCGTTCGGAACCGATACATCACTGACAAAGACTGGCCTTTGAGTTTTACCGCTGAAAAAGCGAAAAAAAACATCAAAATTAGTAATTATCACTCAAATAAAAATGACTAACAAAGAATTACTTTTTGCAAGTGCTCTTACCCCGTTCAAAACTTTCCCGCATGTGTTGTAGGTCTTCTTCGTGGAAGAAGTCGTAGCACGCACGTCCAAGAAGTTCAGATGGCGTATAGCCCAAAATTCCTTCAACCCTCTGGTCCACGAAGGTGAATTTACCTTCCATCGAATGTCGCGATATAAATTCTGCAAAATTTGAAACTTGTTATAGCACAGATTGTCTTATTATTAATTTTATTAGTTGAATTCAAAAAAGAAAATAATAGTTTTATATTTGAGAAGATGTGACATTGAAAATTACAATTTTTTTATTGCGTAAAGTCTAAACAAAAATGTAAAGTACTCGTATTTTTATTTTACTTTTAAATGTTGTAAAACATTTATAATTTGTAACTTATTTGATGTCGATTTGTGCAGTTTTAATGCCAGAACCCAAAAACATATCAATTAATAATATTTATTTATACATAGTATATATTTAATATTTATTTAATAAACTGGCCATTTCATATGAATGATACCCTAGAATATAATATTTATTTATTGATAAAATTCACGGGTATATATTCTATACAATAATTACAAATAAAAAGAAACGAATGTGATAGGTGATTCTGTAAACAGTAATTATACTGCTAAAATAAAAAAAAATAAAAATAAAACGTTTAAAAAGGAAGAGCGATAATTTAGACTAATTAAAAAAAACTGTTACATTAAATGGATAATATAATATTTTAAATAAAAATAAGAAAAAGTGATTGTACCATTATTGCTATTAGAACCACTTAAATCGCTAGAGTTTGGTGTACTCGTCACTTGCAGTCGTCCTATGGCCACAAGGCAATAATGATTGGAAACATCATCGTTGACTCCGTCCGGGCCACCTTGCACGCCAGGACCTCTGTCACCTAAGCTCACACCTGGTGGTACACATGGGGTTACAAAATCACCTGTAGCGCAAAATCACTGGTCAAAACTGATCCATCGTCGTTAAATTTTTATTATACAATCAATAACTCAACCAATCAGTTAATTTTTACTTTAATTTTGATATTTAAAAAATAATATTTTATAAAAAGTAAA
The DNA here is from genome assembly GCA_022817325.1 of Idris sp. 1 HC-2018. Taxonomy (NCBI): domain Eukaryota; kingdom Metazoa; phylum Arthropoda; class Insecta; order Hymenoptera; family Scelionidae; genus Idris; species Idris sp. 1 HC-2018. The sequence continues at coordinate 13,336 of JABFPM010001839.1, forward strand.
ATCAAAAAGTAATTTTTAAATGAACAAAAATTTAAACTTAAAATATAATGTGCAAAATAAAAATTGGGACGTAACCAGTATACATGTTGACCATTTTGTTGTACTTCTTTTATTTCTAATCATACTCACCAGATGGGGGCCAATTTTTTATATAACCAGTACAGTGAACGACCGCGTAATTTTGACCGTCCCGGGCAGGCGGACCCAGTGAATTTCGTTGTTTCATTCGGTGAAGGCCATGCGCGCTGGCCATATCGCCGCTGGTTTGCAAATTACCAACTTTCATTCGACAGATGAAGCCTCTTCGTGATCCCATGCATAATCTCACGGAAGCTGCAATCAATTTATTATTTTTAATTCATATAATTATATATATGTTTGCAACGTCAAATTAAATGCGCACTTTTTTATTGTAATTAAATATCATATTATTTCGTGTTAATTGTAAGGCCGGATTTTTATGGTATGAAATCATTTTTTTGTATTTTATCATAAAAACAGTATCAATATCAAACTACTTTTTAATTAAACTTTTAAAAATTAAAACTAAAACAATTTTTGTTTAAAAAAAAGTTCCCTCAATTTCTTGTGTACTTCTCCCTTTACTTTTGTAATTATTTGTTTAAAGTTGTCTTTTTTCAACTTACACTGGTGGCCTTCTCTTTTGACCGTGCCAGTCTTTAAGTCCAGAACCCTGCCAGCAGTCTGCGGTTCAGCAGTGCTGAGCTGTTCGCGGACCTTTTCCGTGTCATCTGGATGGACCTGCGAGTACAGGCTGGTGCCGTACCAGTCGCTCTGTGTGTAATTAAGAACCGGAGCCACGGAGTCCGAGACATAGATGATCCGTCCGTTGTCGCAGCTGACGACAAAAAGAAAGCCGTCGGCCGCCTCGAGGATGAGGTGCTTGAGCTCCTGATCGGTAAGAAAGGAGGGCTTGAATGCGGCGTCTGTACCGGTATTGCCGGTGCCTGCAAATCAAAATTCACGTTAATCCTACTAATTCGGCGTTATCGTGGCCGAAAAATCTCGCCGGAGGAGCGACGACTATCGAGGTGCAAGATCAGAATTGCAAAGCGCAAGGGACCCTGGGAGGCGGTGAGCGCGATGCGATCTGCGGCCTGATAGTCGCGATATTCCGGGAACAGAGACTTTAACGACTTCCAAACAAGATCTATGGAAGACCGCGTGTGACCTTCCACGAGAACTTTTCCAAAAGATTAACACATTTTCAGATTTTATTGAAAATCAATATATAATTAATAAAATAGAAAAAACTATTTATTAGTACTTGGTAAATATCATTTTTAAAATGACCTTTTTCTGGTTTATATGTATGTAATATTTAAAATTAAAAAAAAAGTTAATTTAATTTACTGTAGATTTAATTTAATGCTAATTAAAGGAACCTTTTGAAATGCATTGTTCTAATTAAATTTAGAATCTTTTGTTACGATCTTTGTTCGTTGTGGTTGAAGATTGTCAAGATTAATCTAAAACAGTTTGGAATATTATTGATCCAATTTTGTTGTGTCTTTCTTTGTTGCAGCCATTTGAATTAAAATTTGATCATAGATCAGATGATAATGATGACGTTAAGTGAATTAAAAAGGTGACTGAGGAGGAAAATGAAGCTCCAAATGATTCAATTATTTAGTTCTTATCTGAGGATATATGTGGAGTAAATGAATTCAATTTTTTTTTAATTATATTTTCTTTATCTTTTGATATCTAAGAAAAGTACTTGGAGGTGTTTCTGAGAATCAAAGCGCAGATCGTTATCACAAATCTTTATATTATTCAACATTTTTTCACTTAATTCTTCGGATTTGTTATCTTTTAAGATCAAATCTTTTCAAATTAATTCACATTGTCATTTAAAGAAGCTAGAAATAGATTTTTATGTAAAAATAATGTCGTTAACCTTTTAAAGATAGCAGCAATATATTGAATAAGATTTGAATTTTGTGATCATGAATTTTTCTGAAACTTTTTCAAAGCAGTATTTTTTTAAATATTCTTAAACAAACTTGGAAACTAAATTTTTCAAATTTGAAAGCTACATTTATGTTTTCAAATTTAGTTAAAAATAATAAAACTAACAAGATTTTTTGCTGATATTTGAAGATTTGATAAGAATTCTTCTTTAAGATAATTTAAAAATTGTTTCAGAGATACTAATATTTTAAAAATGAAGAGGAAAAGTACAGAGTTCATCAACCCCTAAAAGTCATTTGACATCTAAAACCGCTAGTCCACCTAAAGCCCAACTCCAATAAGGCCCCACTAAGAGAAGATAAACATCGTACAGAAGGGATAGTCCTGGTGGACACGTGAGTCGATTTGAAATTCGTAGAATTTAGGAAGGCTCGGCTGGGATCGGTCATATTGAATGCAGGCAGCACAACGATATATGCTTCCGGTGGAGGACTGGGTGGAGTCGGCCGGTTACCTCTTTGGTGCACGCGTGTAATCACGCACGCATACGCGACAAACGACATATTGGTGGAAGCGTCGCGTTGTTTATGGCCGCTTCTTCTCCTTCTCGACGAAGGTGCCTCTGAATACAAATCACTTTTCTTTTGCCAGATTACAATGATTGTCAACGAGCCAACAATCACTTCTGTCTTCAGCGACATCTATTCAACCTCAATTTTTTTTCAAATTTCTCTAAAGACTTTTTTTTTCAAAAATACACTCTCAGGAAAGTTTAGTAAAATTACACTACATGTAATGAAATTTTGATACCAAAATATGTTGTGAATTTTTACATACAAAATCCGCTAATATGTTTACGTTACACATACACATTTTTACACCGAATGCGAAATAATTACGATTTTTTTCGTCACATCTAACTTAAAGAGTTGTGTGATTTTACATGTTGTTCTCATCAAAAGTTGTGTAAAATAAACATTGGTTTTTGGTTTTGGGTCAAAGCAGTTTCGAAATTGGATCTATTGACTGAATTGTTTAAATGCAATTATTCAGATGACAATGGCTGAAATTGCGGGGCATTTGACAATTCGATTCAAATTATGTCGGGACAAGATTTGATGCCAAAATGTCTTGACTGAAAAGGTCAAATGGCACACAATCTGAAAGCGGATTGTTATTTGCTTTCTCGGCGAGTGACGTCACAGAGGTTGTACAACGACGATGTCGCCCGTGGACATATAAAGAGCAACGTGGTTTCGTGCATTATGCTACGTGGCGATTAACGAGCCGGTTGTTTGGCTATCCGTCACGACCCGAATAAATAACAGGAACAGTGCGCGTAACAGTTTACGTATTGGCGTGGCGCGGTTCAATATTACTACCCGGAGCTTTCTTGACAAAGTTATGAGGAACTTGTAACTAAACACTCGAAAAATCTGTAATTTTCAATAAATTAACTTAATTTTTTAATTTACTTTACAGAAAAATTGTATCAATATTAATTTGAACTAATGAAATTAAACTTGTATATTTAATAATTAATAAAAGAGTCATTTCTAAAACTGATTTTGTTTTGATTGGTTTTACATTTTTGTTTCAACTTTATTTTTTCATAACTAATAAATACAAATTATTTCTAAATTCTGCCTCTAAAACTTGTTCTCCAATGAATTACAAAAAGTTTTCTAAAAATTAGAAATAAATCGGATTAAATTTGTTTTCCGGAAGTTTTTTGAAAATTATTTGATCCAACGCGTATCTAGTTTCATTGTTGAATAAATACAATATATGTATTAAGAACTTATGAATGACCTATTAGAACCAAAACAGTTTTTTCTTGTTTGCAGGTTCTCTTAAAATGAAAACACTAACAATTCCTATATATTCTTTTTTTTAAATTTGAGTCCAGAATTTTCAGACCAAACCTTCAACTTTGAGAAAAAAATTAACATTTTCATATTTCAGAAAACTTGTACTAAAATGTTGTCAACATTAAATACAACGTTGAATAATACATTTTAATTATTCCTACTCCAAAATTGGATCAAATCAATTTCCTCTTTCGTCCCTTAAATTTCTTCAACCACCCTACCTCTTCCATCTGAAACCAATCAAATTGTTAGGAATAATTTGTTGTTTAATTTTAATTAGAACAAAATTTAACAAAAACTCACCTCTGAGAGACCGCATGTGAGCTACAGCCATCCTAAGGATCGTAAGTTTGTCCGGTTTCCTGGCGAGCGCAGAACAAGTTGGTACCATGTCCGACAGTTCAGTGATGTAGGCGGTCATCTTGTTCCGCCGCCGTCGCTCGATTTCGCAATGGTTCTCCCTACAGTTAGACGTAAGACAAAACCAAGGTAATTGCATAGTTCGACAGAGGACTTTGCGATTCTTATGATATCCTAACGAGACCATTTTTTTGAACATCACTTCCTCTTTGCTGGCTTAATCATGTTTGTTTCAAAAATTATAAACTGTTGCTTTCAAATTGTAAAACATTAGATTTTTACTGACAAGATGTGAGTTTAAAGTGTAAATAAATTTCTGACTCGGAAACGACAGAAAATTCTGCCATCACATAAATTGTTATTTAAATAAATCAAAAAAATTAAATAAATTACACAAAAAAACTAGAAATTATTCTAGTCTGTTTTCGACGAAATTAAATTTGTTAAAAAATTATATTTAAATTGTGAAAAATTGCAATAATTAAGAGCGGAAAATAATTAACATCTGCATCATTATTTCAGTATGCCGGGTTAATAATTCAAATGCTTCGGAGTTTTGACCCTCTTGTGATTTATGAAACACGTGGGGGTTTATTTTTCAATTTCACCTCGCGATGTTGTTTAATTAGGTTCGCATAATTTATTGTGCAGATTTTTTATTTAATTCACGATCCCTGATTGATGATGTGGTTGACCCCCAACAAATTTCACGCTGAATTACCGTCAATTAAACGTCATTAACAGAGCGTCCATTCAAAACATTGATAAGTTGGCTGCGAGATAAGAATAATTCGATACTTATGACATTTCAATTTGACAGGTCAACATTCAAATTGTTCTAACTTTTTCTAAGAGTGTATAACAATAACAAACATTTGACATATGATTTTTCATTGAAAACAATAAGTCAATACTTAGATATTATACAAGTATTTACAAATAAATTGATCAAAATGGCATCCGAAGTTGAATCACAAATTGATAATAAGCTAAAAAGACGTTTAGAACAATTT